>ML248738.1:3024-19251 GCA_005239495.1 Nicotiana undulata
GGGGGGGGGGGGGTATCTGTTTCCACAAATAGACAAATAGGCTAAATAAAATTTCATAAACACACAAAAATTAACCAAAAAATCGACTCAGAAACCCTAATAGAGATGAACTAGGATAAAAATCACAAGGCACTAAATTAGACTAAGGGAAATCGTGTAAGTCAAAGCATAGAGCGAAACAATGCAACAAGTAACACGAAAAACTCAGAATCGAAGTAGAGCATTTAGAAAATTAGGGTTTTAGCATAAATCGACTAGGGTTTAGGAAAACTTAGCATAAATAGGTCAAAAGCATGTAAGAACAGACGATTAAAAACTCAAAAATCAGAAAACCTTTGAGAAGATGACTTTCAGTAAACCCTAGTTTAGGAAAAATGAGAAATCAATTGAAAAACCCGAAAACTTTCAAGGAAACGTATGAGATAGGTTTGATTCATCTCAGATCTGTACAGATCGGAGACAAAAAATTAGGGTTTTTAGAAGTAAAATAGAGACGAGAACATAGACTTAGGAAACCATGGATTTGAAGACGAAAATAAGAAAGTTCTTACTCAAGGTCGAGCCAAATGGCCTGAGATAGGCAAGAAAACCCAAAGGTGCAAAACAAACCTGCCTAGGTACCTTGAAAATCACCTCAAGGATCTAGGAGACGAAGATACCATAGCACATAGGAGGTCATTAAATGCTTGAGGTGGTGAAGAACCACCATAGAACGGCAGTAGGCTAGTGACGACGAGGGAAAATTAGGGTTTGCTAGAGAGCATTTGAGAGAAGAAGAGAAGAGCGACGACGGGGGAAGGAGTGAAATGGTTAGGGTTAGGGGGTCTTCTCGTTTAATTAAGGTAGGAAATATCTTGACTGTTGATCAAAAGTGATCAGCGGCCAGGATTGGTTAAGGGAGTTGGGTCGGCCAGGAAGGGGATTTGGGCCTAAGGGTTTGGGCTAATTTTATAGGGGGTATTGGGTTGGTTAATTTAGGCTAAAATTGAAATAAAAAGGGGTTATTTATTAAATACCCAAAAAATGATTAAAATTAATTTGTAAAATAATTAACTAATTATAAACACTACAAGAAAAATAGCCTTTAGGGAAGGAAAATCTAGTCCCCAAAGAAGAAATTACGACGGGATAAAGTTGGTCGCAACCCGTCGTAATAGCCTCCGCCGCTAAAAGTCAATAACGACGGATCAAAAAAATTGGTCGTTAAAATGATTTAGAGACGAGCAGTAATTCTGGTCGTGAAATAGTTTTAGAGACTACATATCTCGTCCCTAATATACGATGAAAAATTCATATATTCCACTCGTTAAACCTTGTTAGCGACCAACCTTTTACTGGTCCTAGATTATCTTTTAGAGATGGGCAAAAAATCTGGTCGTGAAATAGTTTTAAACTACATATCTCGTCCCTAATAAACGTTGAAAAATATATACATTCCAAGCGTTAATCTATTTTAGCGACCAACCTTTAACTGGTCCTAAATTATGTTGTAATTTAGCGATCGTGTTCCTGGTCTCTTATTAACCATGAGTAGTCCTAAAGCTCAATGCCACAAAGTTTTTGTTATCAATAAATATGAAATTGTTATTGAAAAATCTAGATATAAAAAGATAGTATATCAAGTACACATCCCATGATGATGTTAGTTTCTATATTTGGTCAACACCTTAACAAAAAACTTAGCTAACATCTTGAGCTACATTATGGTATCAAGTTTTGAATAAAAGTCCTAACAAAATAATTAATGAGCTTGTGCATCTTCTAAACTTTCATCTTGACTTGTAGCTTCAATCTTTGAAACCTGTAAGTACAAAAGTTTGAAAAGATGATAAATAACTATTGGTAAAATAACATATGCAAATTTAAAGAGGAGAATATTATCATAAAGCTTGATATGTCCAAGGAGTATTACAAACTCTCGTGGAGCTTTCTCACTGTACTCGGAAAAATACATTTTTCAGAAGCAGTCATTGAACTCATTAAACTAAATTATTGCAAGATGCCTAAGGACAAACAATCAACAAAGACGAGTTTTTTCCAATCCAACAACTTCATATATAGGAGAATAAATAGAAAGATTAGAAAATGCACCGAGTTCAAGCAACTGCAGTTTTCTTTCACCTATCTATAGGAATACCGATATCTCTTAACAAGAACACAGGTGGACGAAACACTTTGCAAGTTCTGTTTACATGGATTTATAAACTTTCCAAGAGATCCAACTGATGTAGGCATCCTTGATGTTGTTAGGCATGACTCATCTTAAACCGAAAGCAGTGATGAACATGTTCCAAATTATCAATAACCACTGTGCAATGAGAAGGTGTCTGTTAGTCTCTATATTTTGTTGGCACATATAAAAATTTATTAACATTGGGGGTGTTCCTTCTAATAAATTTGAACTTTATTTTAGTTCGAAACTTGACAAGTTCATCTTGAATCTGCTTTTTATGGCGTGCTTATGTCTGCGTAGAGAACCTCTGTTTATAGCTTCAAACGTAGAAAGGAACTGCTACTGGATTTGGTTGGTCCATTGAGTCATTAAACGTAGAAAGGAACTGCGAAGCTTGTATCACTGATGCTAGTGCAACAACTAATTGATGTAATTGTGTCTAGGAGGAGAACCAAACAGTATGCCTAGAGTCTTGCTAAGTTAGTTGTTAAAAATATGTAAGGGGTCAAAACAGATCCGCGAGCATCTAAGTACTGCACCATTGTACATTTAATCCATATCTAGCTTTAATCACTATTCTATAGGCTATTTCTTCTTGCCATTCTCAGGTACTACTGATGAATTGCAATTTTTTTTTAAAAGTAAACTGCTAGAATCTGTAATGTAGAAATCGACTATACGCAAATAAAATATATAAATTAACAAGTTAGGTATATTGTTACTGACTTGGTCAGCAGACAAAACAATGTTCATTATGTTGAAACGGGTGATGTCGTAAGCAAGACATGTGATTATTGAGCAGCGAAGAACTCTTTTATTTTCTTCATTTCATTCATGTCATCTTCTAAGGTAGACAAGCGCTCCTGCAAGGATTTATTTTCCTCATTTAAAGATTTATTCTCTTCTCGAGTTGAACGTAGCGCGGACAGTAATTCAGCCTTTGAAGAAGTTCCACCTTTCAAGTCTTTCACCTTTACTCCACCCCCAAAACCAAACTCATAGCTACGAGTTTGAGGTCCACAATATTTTTCTACAATCTCTATGCTAGGTAGAGATGGATCTGATTGAATTATTTCTTCGATTTGAACCTACAAAATATATAAAGATACATTTAAAATCAAAATCCATAATCAGGTGGATTTTCATCTTTTCCGCCCGTTACATCAAAGGCAAACATGTCAAGTAACACCTTGTAAATATTTTCTTAGGAAAATGAAGATTATATGATAATACCTTTTTGATAAATAATCTCTCGAATAAGCTTGCTACCAATATGATGAAGCATCTTCAACTTAGCTCGATTTGCCGCATGCCTATTGCTTCTCGCCTATATTTGTGTAACATTAAGCTTAAATGTAATAAATTTAATAAAATTTAATAAAATTTATTAAATTTAATAATATGAGGCTACAAATGGTTTAGCGAAATAGATTATTAAATCATTGACCTGAAAACGTTTTCAAGAAAAATGTTCCTTTATTAACCACTCTTATTCTTTCTTGTCTACTCCCTTTGGAATATTCTTAAGATCCTGTTGGATTGACTTATCCTTCACATATTTTGCATGCAAGTGTCCTCTCCATTTGTTCCATAACTCTTTCATCCATCCAAAGATATGATCACAATGATCATTCATGTCAACACTCTCAAATTGATCCTACAATAATCTGAATATATATGGGTTGAGTTTATATTAGTTCAGTTTTAGTCGGTCTGTTGCATTTTGATCCTAACATTTTGAATCTGTCGCATTCTGAATATGTGCTAATAGTTATATTTAATTTGAAATTCTATCTAGCAACTCTCCAGCAATGAAATTTTTTATGAAGTTTGTTGAACCCGTTAACAATCTCCTATGATTATACACAGCACATTTGGACCAACTAAACCAGAGAAACTTATTGCAAAATGGAACTTTCTAAACATATGGTAAATTCAGTGCCAATTGAAGAAGTCCAGAACCAGAAACAACCTAAACAAACAAACAGATCAAGTAATAACTCACAACCGATTGAAAACAATAAATTTAGGTGACTTCGGCCATTCACACTTAACTTCATTCATTCATTCAACTTCCTTGTCATATATTTGTATACTGAAATAGTTACAGTGAAATAGTTAGATTGATTCTTCACTTTGATCATTTTAGCATAGGCTAATTTTTGACCAACTAAATCAGAGAAACATATACTTCATATACTTTTTCATCAATTTATAGTTATCATTCTGCCAAAACATCAACTTTTGTCAAGGTAATGCTCATATTAAAAGTTAGTTCTTTATTAGATCTACAAAATATGAACGTCTGCAAATGTTCTACTTGGACAATAATTGTCACATAGCAGAGTTACAACTTAAAAGTTAAATATCAAGTGCCAACAAAAGTTACCTAAGAAGCAATGAATTTTGAATTGAAGAATATTTACACAGAAAATGCCATATTTGTATCCTCATGCCCAAGGCATCTTATATTCCCTCAAACACAAGAACTCACCAAGTGCACAATGTGAAATTCACTTTCCAGTGTACTTCTTTAAGTAAAAAATAGCCAATAACTGTAAGCATTATGTTATTAAATAGCCAATAACTGTAAGCATTATGGTATTTGATTCCTACATAGAGGCACAAACAGAAACACAAGTATTCAACTAAATAATATGCATCTTTACTGTATAAATATCATTTCCTCAGTTATGTAGATAAATTTCAAAATTTATCTTTCTTCTTTAATATTCTACGATGATACTCCCAATGGACACATACTACGGTTACGAATGGTTCTTCCTAAGTGCCTCGAAAAAGTTTGCTATTTGTTCCAACTATTCGATTATTGTAAAAGGTTACTTTTAACTTTTGTCATTTTCCTTTTCCATCTCGGATCTTTGTTGTTTTCGTCTTATGATATCTCAATGAAAGCTAAAGTACTGTAAATAAAAGTCAAATAGTACACCTAGTAGCAATAATACATATTTATATAGATAAGGACTAAGACTGGGAGGAAAACAAGGAAATGTAGTAGTAAGCCAAGGACCAAAGTCCCAATTTTTCTTCTTTTGTAAAAAAAGAGATTACCAACAAAAAAAGACAAGTAATCAGAATGGTAGATAATAAGACTACTACAAAGAGAACATATAGGGCATTCTATGTTGCGCTGATTGTTGCCACACCCATGTCGGATCCTCAAAAATATATTATTTTTGGAAGATCTAACACGCATCTGCCGACATTTTCCTAAAGTCCGAGCAACATAGAGGGCATTCGCTTCACGTGCATCATCTACTTAGAAAAAAACATCTCAAATCAACATGCAGTAATCACAGAACTATAAAACAACTAGTAACGAAGGGAAGATCGGTTTTGCTAAAGAAAGTAAACAAGCATTCAAGACCACATGAAAAAGATGATGCCATAGTCGTAGAAAGCATACTGCTTCGACTGGTGGGAGGTTTTGATGAGCATTCTAGAAACTTGATCAACATTTATGTTTTTTTTACTATACTATTTACATGAAAAGCCATCTCAGTTGAACAAATCACCAGTATTATTCTTTTTTATCTACATAGAGATGTAAGAGAACACATAATTCTTATGCTTCCGAGAGCGAAATAAGTACTTACAATAGAGAAAATCGTAAATAGTATACTTTATGACACAATTAATTTGAATAGGAATTGCATTCTTACATCAAAGTAAATTATTTTTCCTGTGAACATAAACTCTATAGCAAAATTGAACTTTGCTTCAAAAGGACAGAACAATAAGAAAAATTAAAGAAAGTATTAATATCTTCCTGTCAACCTACTGAATTTTCTTATCTTATCAACATAGAGTTTTTATCATCCAAAACAGTCGCGCGACTAAAAAACTGCTTCTTTCTAGATGTTATTATTTTTCAGGTATGCTAAAATACATATGACAGTATACACGTTGTTCCATCACATATGACAATATCTTTTCAGATGTAAATCAACATCGCAATATGACAGTATACATTGTGATGACCCTAAGGGGTCATCTTATGTGAATCTAATTTTGACTGTGTTCTGAGGCCCCGAAAGCCTCCGTTAATCTCACATCGATATGCGTGCGCAGCTCGAGCGTGTAGACGGAAAGCCTTTTATGTGAAAACTTGATTAAGAGTTGAATTTATGATAATTAATTAAATAAAGTTGACTTTGGTCAACATTTTTGGTAAACGAACCCGGACCAGTGATCTGACGGTCCCGGAAGGTCGGTAGAAAAATATGGGACTTGGGCGTATGCCCGGAATCAAATTCCGAGGACCCAAGTCCGAGGAATGAATTTTTAAAGAAAATCGTTTATTGAAAATATTAAAGGCTTATGAAAATGAACCTTGATGTGAAACTTGTGCTGCCGGGACCGTATTATGATTTCGGAGCCCGGAACAGGTTCAATATGTGTTATTTAAGTTATCTGTGAAATTTGGTAAGAAACGGACTTGATTTGACGGGTTTCAGATCAAAATTGGAAAATTGGAGTTAATGAAGTTTTGAGGATTTTCATAGAATTTGAAATTTTGCTTGAAATGTGATTTTGTGTTCCCGAGGTCCGAATGAAATTTCGAGATCGGGGATAGTTCTGTTATGTCATTCATGACTTGTCTGCAAAATTTGAAATCATTCCGAGTAGTATAGACCGGTACGGTGCATTGAAGTGAATTCTAGAATTTTAAGTTCTTAAGTTTTGATTCAATTTGGTTTTGGGGTTGAATTTTGAGTTTCGTTGTTGTTTTTCATGTTTCGAGAGTTCGAGCGAGTCCGTATCACGAATACAGACTTGCCGGTGCTTTTGGAAGGGGTCCCAAGGGGCTCGGGTGAGTTTTGGACCCCCGGGAGCTAAGTTAGAAAAACCAGAAATTTCTGCTATCTGGTTTCCTTCTCTGCGATCGCAAAAGGTGGGTTGCGATCGCGGAGAAGGGTTTTGCTGGGAAGTTGATTGTTCTCTGCGATCGCACCCTCCCCTTTGCGATCGCAGAGGTCTGGGTTCCACACCTTCGCGATCGCAGCCTTTTCTCGCGATCGCATTGAGTCGCATCTGGGCCGGGTGGGTTTGTTCTTCGCGATCGCAGGACCTCTGCCACGATCACAGAGGTCTGGCCAGTTGGCCTTCGCGATCGCAGGACCTTTGCCGTGATCGCAGAGGTCTGGCCAGTTGGCCTTCGCGATCGCAGGGCCCTTGTCACGATCGTAGTTAAGGAATCCCTGGGCAGTTTTATAAAATACGGAACTTAGCATTTTTCCTCCATTTTCATCTTCATCCTCAAGTTTTTAGAGAGCTCTTCAAGGGACCTTCCACCACTATTATTGAGGTAAGTAGATTCCATAGTTTTACTAGTTTCAAACATTAATTCCTAGTTAAATTCACTATTAAATTATCTAGAATCATAGAATTAAGTAGTAATTTTAGGGTTCTTGAGGAGTTTGTGATTTTTCCATTCTAGGCCTTGAATTCAAGTAGAAATAACACCTTAATGATCCTTATGCTACGGGTGAGTGATCCCTTCGTGAATTTTCGGAATTTGATCATGAGCGACCGGGTTGGAATTTGGGAATCCTTCAAGAATAGAGACTTTATTGAATAACTATGATAACTTCCCGCTTTGTGCATGCATTGATATTATTGTATACCTTTTGGCTAGTTGCGAGTCCTCGGGTGTAGAGTTCAGAGTTTCAGACGCAATTGTGGTCCGAGGGGTAGATTCGACACGAGGTGAGTCTCCTTTCTAACCTTGGAAGAGGGATTGTCCCCATAGGTGATGTATATGCTATGTGTAAATTGTTTGGGGGCTACGTACGCGCCAAGTGACAAGAGCCCGTACGTAGCGGCTATTATTGTTATGTCCAGGTAGTTAGGCCCACATAATTCCTTGTATGCTTTCTCGTAACGCCTTATATGCTTTCCTCTTAGTGCCTGATATGTTTTCCTTGTAATGCTTTATATGATTTATTGTGACGCCATATGTACTATGAGGTTATGTGTTGTATAGTGTTGTTCCTCTGAGACTTTATGGAAAAAACAAATTGTTGAATGATAAGGAATTTGTTATGGAAAAAAAAATTGAAATGAATATGGATCGGGCCGTACGCCACGACAGTGTTGAAAAGAAATTGAAATGAATAATGGGATCGGGCCGTACGTCACGGCAGTGTTGAAAAGAAATTGAAATGAATAATGGGATCGGGCTGTACATCACAGTAGTGTGGAAAAGAAATTGAAATGAATAATGGGATCGGGCCGTACGCCACGACAGTGTTGAAAAGAAATTGAAATGAATAATGGGATCAGGTCGTACGCCACGGCAGTGTTGAAAAGAAATTGTAATGAATAATGGGATCGGGCCGTACGCCACGGTGGGTGTAGAAGGAACCTTATGGGACAAGGTCGTACGCCACGACGGATCTAAGAATTTGTGGTTATTGTTTCATTCGATGGTCTTACCCTTGAATGTGCTTTATTGTTTAGTTCAGTAGTTGTTTGGATTTCTGCTCCTAATATGTACTTGTTGATTATTTCCCGACATACCTACTGTATTTTATTATATTCTGTCATATGTTATTACTGTTGGACCTTAGTGAGTATCGAGTCGACCTCTCGTCACTACTTCTTCGAGTTTAGGCGGGATACTCACTGGTACATATTTATTTAATATGTACTCATGCTGCACTTTCTTTTCTTTTCTGTACTTGACTGTACAGGTCCGGAGGCTGGTACGTCTGATTATCAGGCCGGTGCTAGATATTGATAGCGTGGTCATACTTCACGGTGAGCTTCTTTCCCGGCGACTTCCTAGCAGCACCCTTGAGTTCTTTTGTTATATTCTCTGTCCATTTCATTTAGACTGAGACCCTGTATATACTGTAGTCAGTGTATATTCAGTAGTTGCCCATGACACTCGTGACACTAGTTCCTGGCACACAGGCGTCGAGTATGTATATCTTTTGGCTTTTGGGTTGTACATGCATACATATGCTTTATTTCCATGTCAAGCTATCATCATGTTTAACTGTTTAAAATTTGTAAATGTTGACTTGTTTAATTAGATGGGAAGGGTATCACTTAGCGTAGTTTGTGTTGGCCTGCCTAACCCCGTCGTTGGGCGCCATCACGACCCGAATTAGGATTCTGGGTCGTGACTTACATGCTAGTCCCTGTTTGTGCTCGGTAAATCTCTCACTGAATACATAAAACTAATATGCCACAAACTTGAATAAACGTCAGAAATTAAATTATCCAATTAGGAATCCCAACACGAATACCAGAGTACGAAACCTTAGATAGGCAGACAGTAGAGGGTACCCAATAATCTTTCCACTGATTATACAAAAGAAAAAATACCAGAGTACGAAACCTTACCAGTTTTTTTATGTTAGAGAAGTATTAGTAGTAGAAGAAGACGAAGAAGAACTAAATAACAATCAGCGATTTGGAACAACTTAGAGAAGAAAAAGAGCAACTTGAAAGAGGAGGCATACCTTGGATTAATCTCAAAGGCGAGATGGATATTAGGGCAGAATTCACAATCTGAGTTTGGAGAAAACGCAGATAAGCGACATGAGAGCTAGGCGGAGTATTAGGGAAAATCTGTGCGCGCTTGTTTTTGGAGAATACAGAAAGTTTCAGTTTTTAGAACTTTTATTTCAATAAATTAGCTTTGGCGCCTGGTTTTTGAGAAAATAATAGTTTTCTAATATTTTGGTTTTTTTTTTGCGGCATTTTCTCACCTCAAGGCCCCTCAATTATAATTTGGGACCAGTTACTAATTTTTTTAGGGACCAGATTTAATATATTCGTAATAAAATAAGGCATTAGGGACCGCAATATAATCTCGTCCCAATATATATATTTTTAGCGACGGGGTTATTAACTTGTCCCTAAAAGTTGGTCTTAGATAAAGCTTTTTCTTGTAGTGAAAAAATGATTTTCATGCATAAAAATGTTTTAAAATAATTATTTGGTATTTTAAAAATACAATGGACTAGTTTCTAGTAAATAATGCAAAAAATTATATGCATGGGCTATAATTGCAAAGTTATTGCAATTATAACCAAAAGATGTCAATTTGTCTATTTATGAATTAACTTGGACTTAATAGGACCATACATAGTAATATTAAATCGGGACATGTTTTAAAATCATTTGTGATGCAATTTTGTAAAATACTAAGCAAAATTATTTTAAAGATGTAAAAATTGTGGGAAAATACCAATTGGTGCCAATGCATAATTTTGAAGACATATATGCGTTATAAAACAATTTTGGGAAAGAATGGGTATCAACATCGAGTGCACAATGGCACTCACTTGATGAGTCATTTTGATGGTCTCGCAATCTATAGATCTCTTTTTAGTTACCAAGTCATTCATAAACTTGGCATATCCCGGAATTTGCTCAAGAACGTCAACCAAGGGCACATTGATTGACAAGCTCTTCATCATCTCAATAAACTTCATGAATTGGTTATCATTCTTTTGCTTTGCGAGTCTTTGAGGATAAGGTGTAGGAGGCCTTGGAAAAGGAGCCTTGGCTTTAGGCACTACAGTTTCTGGTATGTCTATCACGTGTTCCCTAGACGGGTTCACATCATTTTGAGTCTCCTCCTCGTTGTCATGAATATCAATCCTCCCTTCATCGTTCAAATTCTCATCATTCACTTGCTTATCAACTATTGGATCATCATCATTTTGTAACACAACATCATCACTCACAACTTTCTTTTGATTGGAGGTACAAGCATGTCATGACCCGAAATCCCACCTTCGGGCCATGACTACGTCTAACGTTGAACCCGCTAGACAAGCCAACGTTCGAAGTAAATAAAAACTCATTAACAACAAATACGAACAAGATAACTAAGGCTTCGATGGCCCACCATACGAAACTTAACAAAATAACCAAAATATAACATAGCAGTTTCGAGATAAAACTCGTGTACAAAATCCCAGAACTGGTGACACATACTCACGGACTATCTAAGAGATTACTACAAACAAAAGGTCTGAAATAAATACATAAGACTGTCTTTGAAATACAAAGTAAGACAGAGCTGAAAGTGGAAAGTAGAAGGTGACGTCAAGGCCCACGAACGTCCGTGGGTCTACCTCGATGTCTCCCGTATGAACTGATGAGATGCTCCGATTGTCAATGGTCACCAGGTCCGGCTGCGTAGTCTGCACAACATAAAGAAGTGCAGGTGTAGCATCAGTACAACCGACCCCATGTACTGAGTAAGTGTTGAGCCTAACCTCGGCGAAGTAGTGACGAGGCTAGGACCAACACAACATATGTACCTGTGCAATTTTATATAATAACAGGAAAGAAAAAGGCAACAGAAATAAGCAAGTACGGGGAGAACATGCTGGGGAGGCAGGGATAACAATATGCGGGCACTGCAGAATAGAGTAACAAATGAAACGTAAAGACAAGGCAGAAATTTAACTTCTCAACAGATAATGAACAGAGAACGGCATGGCATGTCCCCTCATGCATAGCCTCGCAATCACTCGGCACGGAATGTCCGCTCGTGCATATATAATAACACTCGGCACGGAATGTCCCCTCGTGCATAACCTTACAATCACTCGGCACGGAATGTCCCCTCGTGCATATATAATAACACTCGGCACGGAAAGTCCCCTCGTGCATATATAATAACACTCAGCATGGAATGTCCCCTCGTGCATATACTCACCATCACTCTGCACGGAATGTCCCCTCGTGCATATATAATAACACAAAGAAACAACATAAAGTGAAAGTCAATACTAAGAAGTCCCAAGTACATAGAAATATATCAATACAATTCGATTTCCCCGGCAAGGAGAAATCATCAATTACAACATCAACAAATGCCTGTCAAGGGTCTCAGTTATAACCAACCTCGCGTCAGAATTACAAATTCAACTGTGTAAACCTCAACTGAAATAAATCACTCAATAACTCTCCATGTCATGAAACAACATCAAGGTATCACTTTTAATTCACCAATTACTCACAGGGCGGAGAAAGTTAAGAACATAGTAAGTTTCATCACGAATGACTCACGGGCATGCTTGACCGCAACGCATAGGCACTCGTCACCACGCCTATACATTGGACATGAGTTTCACATAACAAGTAAGACTCTATACCTAATCCCTCAAGTTGAGGTTAAGCCAAACACTTACCTCGGCTCCAAGAAATGCAGGTCAAGCCTCGATCACAACCTTTCCTTTAGAATCCGACTCCGGAACGGGAATATCTAGATAGAATGGATTTATTAACATCAATAAGTACTCCATAAACCAATTCCCAAGCCAAATCATACATTTCCTACTATTCCTCCGACAATACTAAAATTCGACCCCGGGCCCACACGTTCGGATTTTCGAAAATTCATGAAGGAATCAATTACCCGGAGTCTAAGGATCGAAGTTATGTAATTTATGCAAGAATTCATGGCCTAACATGGAAAAACTCCAAAATCCCCAGGAACCCTAAAATTTACTACCTAATTATATGATTTTTAGATGATTTATTAGTGAATTTAACTAGGAATTAGTGTTTGAAACTAATAAAACTATGAAATTTACATACCTCAATTTTAATGGAGGAAGGTTCTTTGAGAAGATCTCTAAAATCTTGAGGAGGAAGATGAAAATGGTTGAATGAGGCTAATTCCCGTATTTAATAACACTGCCTAGTGATTCATTCACTGCGATCGCGACAAGAGGCTTGCGATCGCGAAGGCCAACTGACCAGACCTCTGCGATCGCGGCAGAGGGCCTGCGATCGCGAAGAATAACTGGCAAGACCTCTGCGATCGCGGCAGGGGTCCTGCGATCGCGAAGAACAAACTCACCCGGCCAAGACGCGACTCAATGCGATCGCAAGAAACGGGCTGCGATCGCGAAGGTGTGGAATCCAGACCTCTGCGTTCGCGAAGAGGAGGCTGTGATCGCAGTGAACAATCACAAGCCCAGCAAAATCCTTCTCCGCGATCGCCACCCACCTTCTGCGATCGCAGAGAAGGAAACCAGATAACAGATTTTCTGGTTTTTCCAACTAGCTCGCGGGGGTCCGAAACACACCCGAGCCCCTCGGGACCCCGTCCAAAAGCACCGGCAAGTCTGTATTCATGATACGGACTCGCTCGAACTTTCGGAACATGAAAAACAACAACGGAACTCTAAATCAAACCCCAAAACCAAATTAATCATACTTAGGAACACGACTCGTAAACCTGTTCCGGGCTCCAGAATCGTAATCCGGGCCCGGGAACACGGCTTTCACATAATTGCTCATTTTCACAATCCTTTATTATTTCCTGAAAACAATTTTCTTTAAAAATTTATTTTCTCGGGCTTCGGACATCGGAATTTTATTACGGGCATACGCCCAAGTCCCATATTTTCCTACAGACCCTCTAGGACCGTCACATCACGGGTCTGGGTCCGTTTACCTAGAATATTGACCAAACTTAACTTTATTCAATTATTCAATTCAAATATCCAATTTTTATAAAATTTTCACATGGAAGCTTCTCGGTTACCTGCCCGGGCTGTGCACGCATATCAAGGTGAGATTACTGAGGCTTTCAGGGCCTCAGAACACAGAATTAGCCGGAATTACTTAGGATGACCTTCTGGGTCATCACAATCTCCACCTCTAAAACAAACGTTCGTCCTCGAACGGACATAGTAAAGTTCCTGAGTCTGAGAAGAGCTGGGGGTAACGACTCCTCATATCGAACTCGGACTCCCAAGTAGCTGCCTCGGCAGGCTGACCCCTCCACTGAACACGGACCGAAGGATAACTCTTCGACCTCAACTGGCGAACCTGCCTATCTAATATGGCTACTGGCTCCTCCTCATAAGTCAGATCCTTGTCCAATTGGACACCGCTGAAATCAAGAACATGAGACGGATCTGCAATATACCTCCGGAGCATAGATACATGAAAAACTGGATGCACTGCTGATAAATGCGGTGGCAAGGCAAGTCTGTAGGCCACCTCTCCTACCTTGTCCAAAATCTCAAATGGACCAATATACCTAGGGCTCAACTTGCCCTTCTTTCCGAATCTCATCACGCCCTTCATAGGCGACACTCGAAGGAACACCTGGTCTCCTACCATAAAAGCCAAATCTCGAACCCTACGATCTGCATAGCTCTTCTGCCTGGACTGAGCTGTACGCAGCCTATCTTGAATAACCGTCACCTTATCCAAGGCATCCTGGACTAACTCAGAACCCAATAATCTAGCCTCTCCGGGCTCAAACCATCCGACTGGAGACCGACATCGCCTACCATACAACGCCTCATACGGAGCCATCTGAATGCTCGACTGGTAACTGTTGTTGTAGGCAAACTCTGCTAAAGGCAAGAACTGATCCCATGAACCACCAAAATCAATAACACATGCCCGCAACATATCCTCCAAAATCTGAATAGTGCGCTCGGACTGTCCGTCCGTCTGAGGATGAAATGTTGTGCTCAACTCTATGTGAGTGCCCAACTCTCTCTGAAATACTCTCCAGAAATGGGAGGTAAACTGAGTACCTCGGTCTGATATGATAGATAAGGGCACACCGTGCAATCTGACAATCTCTCTAATATAGATCTGAGCCAACTTCTCTGTTGAAGATGAAACCGCCACCAGAATGAAATGTGCTGACTTGGTCAGCCTATCTACCACAACCCATACTGCATCAACCATCCTCGGAGTCCGTGGGAGTGCAACTACAAAATCCATCGTGATACGCTCCCACTTTCACTTAGGAAGCTGAATCTGCTGCATCAAACCACCGGGTCTCTGGGGCTCATATTTAACCTGATGACAATTCAAGCACCGAGCCACATAAGCCACAATATCCTTCTTCATTCTACGCCACCAATAATGTTGTAGCAAGTCCAGGTGCATCTTCGCGGCGCCCGGATGAATGGAATACCTGGAACTATGGGCCTCCTGCAATATTAACTCACAAATGTCATCAACATCAGGAACACATATACGACCATGCAATCCCAAAACTCCCTCAGCATCAATTGTGACCTGCTTGGCACGTCCGTGCGGAACCGCATCCCTAAGAGCACACAAATGACGGTCCTCATACTGCCTGGCGTGAATGCGATCATATAATGAAGAACGAGCGACGGTATGGGCCAAAACACTGCCACCCTCAGAAACCTCCAATCTAACAAATCGATTGGCTAACGCCTGAATATCCAAAGCCAAAGGTCGCTCTCCAACTGATAGATAAGCCAAACTGCCCATGCTGACTGAGTTCCGACTCAAGGCATCGGCCACCACATTGGCCTTTCCCGGATGATAGAGAATTGTAATGTCATAATCTTTAAGCAACTCTAACCACTTTCTCTGCCTCATATTCAATTCCTTTTGCTTAAATAAGTATTGCAAACTCTTGTGATCAGTTAATACCTCACACGCTACCCCATACAAATAGTGCCTCCAAATCTTCAAGGCATGAACAATAGCTGCAAGCTCCAAATCATGGACTGGATAGTTCTTCTCATGAATCTTCAACTGACGTGAAGCATAGGCTATAACCTTCCCATCCTGCATCAACACTGCACCAAGCCCAACTCTCGAAGCATCACAATACACGGTATAAGAACCTGAACCTGTGGGCAGTACCAACACTAGCACGGTGGTCAATGCTATCTTGAGCTTCTGAAAGCTCGCCTCACACTCCTCCGACCATCTGAACTGAGCACTCTTCTGCGTCAACTTGGTCATAGGGCTGCTATAGACGAAAACCCCTCCACAAACCGGCGATAATAGCCTGCTAGGCCCAAGAAACTCTGAATCTCTGTGGCAGAAGTGGGCCGAGGCCAATCTCTAACTGCTGAAACTTTCTTCGGATCCACCTGGATACCCTCTGCCGATACCACGTGGCCCAGAAATGCCACCGAACTCAGCTAGAACTCACACTTAGAAAATTTGGCATACAACTGACGATCTCTCAAAGTTTGGAGGATGACTCTAAGGTGCTGCTCATGCTCCTCTCGGCTGCGAGAGTATATCAAAATATCATC
>ML248738.1:19373-63027 GCA_005239495.1 Nicotiana undulata
AACCCGAACGACATGACCAAGAACTCATAATGCCCATAACGAGTGCGAAAAGCTGTCTTAGGCACATCAGAAGCCCTAATCCTCAGCTGATGATAACCAGACCTCAAGTCTATTTTGGAGAACACCGTAGCACCCTGAAGCTGATCAAATAAATCATCAATCCTCGGCAAAGGATACTTATTCTTGACAGTAACCTTATTCAACTGCCGGTAGTCAATACACATCCTCATTGAGCCATATTTCTTCTTCACGAACAATACTGGAGCACCCCAAGGCGAAACACTAGGCCTGATAAAGCCTTTATTCCGCAAATCCTGCAATTGCTCCTTTAATTCCTTCAACTCTGGCGGCCATGCGATACGTGGGAATAGAAATGGGCTGAGTGCCCTCAAGTAGCTCAATACAAAAATCAATATCCCTATCGGGTGGCATACCCGGCAGGTCAGCAGGAAACACTTTTGGAAATTCACGAACCACGGGCACAGACTCTATAGAAGGAACATCAGCACTAGAATCACGAACATAGGCCAGATAGGCCAAACAACCCTTCTCGACCATGCGTCGAGCCTTCATACAAGAAATGACCTTACCAGAAGAATAACTAGGAGTCCCTCTCCACTCTAAACGAGGCACACCCGGCAAGGCCAAGGTCACTGTCTTGGCATGATAGTCCATGATAGCATGATATGGAGATAGCCAATCCATCCCCAATATAACATCAAAGTCAACCATATCAAGAAGCAAAAGATCAACCTGAGTCTCAAGACCACGAATAGCTACTACGCAAGCACGGTACACTCGATCTACCACTATAGAATCACCCACCGATGTAGACACATGCACAACAATACCCAAGAAATCACGGGGCATACTCAAATAAGGGGCAAAATATGAAGACACATAGGAGAATGTAGAACCCTGATCAAATAAAACCGAAGCCTCTCGGCTGCAAACTGAAACCGTACTTGTAATAACTGCATCAGAAGCCTCAGCATCTGGACGAGCAGGAAAAGCATAACACTTGGGGCTGAGCCCCTCCAACCTGCACATCTCTTGGTCTACCTGCTACGGGCTGACCTCTACCCCTCATGGTCTGCCCTCCACCACTATGAGTCTGACCTCCACCTCTGGCACCACGACCACCACCCCTAGCTGGCTGAGGGGGTGAGGGTGCACCTGATGCGGGAACCATGGCACGGGAACCCTGATACTGAGAACCACCAAAACCTCGGGGGCAAAACCTGGAAATATGCCCCATACCACCGCAAGTGAAGCAAGACCTCGACTGCTGAGAATACTGACCCTAGAACTGCCCCTGACGACCAGAATGACCACTCTGATAGATTTGAATCGGCGGTGCACTGATGGACGCCGAAGGTGCACTGCGAGATACCTTGAATGCCGACTGATAAGGCCTAGGAGGATGACCTCGGCCAAAGGGATCTCTACCTCCATATGAGGCACCACTGAAACGACCAAGATGACGAGGTCTCTTGTCAGACCCCTGTCCACCACCCTGGGATAATACCATCTCAATGCGCCTAGCCACATCGGCTGCATCCTGAAAGGAGATATCAGTACCCGTCTCTCTGGCCATCTGAAGCCTGATGGGCTGAGCTACACCTTCATTAAACCTCTGAACCCTCTTCTGATCAGTGGGGAGTATCATAATGGCATGCCTGGCCAGCGTAATGAACCCGGTCTCATACTGAGTGACGGACATAGAGCCCTGTTATAGACGCTCAAATTGCCTCCGAAGATCCTCTCTCTGAGTAACTGGAAGGAACTTACCCAAGAAAAACTCGGAGAACTGAGCCCAAGTCAGCGGTGCAGACCCAGCTGGTCTGGTCAAGCAGTAATCTCTCCACCAAGTCTTGGCGGTGCCAGATAAACGAAATGTAGCAAAATCTACTCCATTGGACTCCACCATGCCCATGTTCCGAAGAACCTCATAACAGCTGTCTAGATAATCCTGGGGATCCTCTGATGGTGCACCAGTAAATGTAGTAGTGAATAAATTGGTGAACCGATCCAACCTCCACAGAGCGTCGGCTGACATAGCTGCTCCCTCAACTGCTGGTGCCCCAATACCTGAATGAACTACTCCGACCGTCTGAGGCGGAGTCTGGAACTGAGTGGCAAACTGCTCCGGCGTATGAATAGCAGGAGTCTGGGTCCCTCCCCAGCCTGAGATCCAGATGGTGCAGTAGGAAGAAGACCGGCCTGAGCCACGCTCTCCATGAGTCCCACTAAGCGGACCAAAGCATCCTGAAGTACTGGGGTGGCTATGAACCCCTATGGGACCTGAGTCGGTCCAACTGGGACTGTCAGAGTAGGAACCTCACCGGCAAAGTCTACCTGTGGGTCCTCTACTGGAGCTGCTGCCCTAGCTCTGCCTCGATCTCGGCCCCTCCTAGGAGCTGTAATAAGGGGATCAAGCTACTGGTCGGTCGATGAGGAAGCACGCGTTCTCGCCATCTACGAGAGAGTAAAATAGATACTCAATTAGCCTTCAGAATTCAATTGGCACGACAGAGAATGAAAGATGTGAAGTTATTCCGAACTTTGCAGCCTCTGGGGATAAGTACAGACGTCTCCGTACCGATCCCTCAGACTCTACCAAGTTTGTCCGTGAGTTGTGAGACCTAAGCAACCTAGGGATCTGATACCAACTTGTCACGACCCGAAATCCCATCTTCGGGCAATGACTGCGTCGAACATTGAACCCGCTAGGCAAGCCAACGTTCGAAGTAAATAAAAACTCACTAACAACAAATACGAACAAGATAACTAAGGCTTCGATGGCCCACCATACGAAACTTAACAAAATAACCAAAATAAAACATAGCAGTTTTGAGATACAACCCGAATAAAAAATCCCAGAACTGGTGACACATACTCACGGACTATCTAAGAGATTACTACAAACAAAAGGTCTGAAATAAATACATAAGAATGTCTTTGAAATACAAAGTAAGACAGAGCTGAATGTGGAAAGTAGAAGGTGACTTCAAGGCCCACGAACGTTGCGGGTCTACCTCGATGTCTCCCGTATGAACTGATGAGATGCTTCGACGTCAATGGCCACCGGGTCCGGCTGCGTAGTCTGCACAACATAAAGAAGTGCAGGCGTAGCATTAGTACAACCGACCCCATGTACTGAGTAAGTGTCGATCCTAACCTCGACGAAGTAGTGAAGAGGCTAGGACCAACACAACATATGTACCTGTGCAATTTTATATAATAACAGGAACGAAAATGGCAACGGAAATAAGCAAGTAAGACAGATACGGGGAGAACATGATGGGGAGGTAGGGATAACAATATGCTGGCACTGCAGAACAGAGTAACAAATGAAACGTAAAGACAAGGCAGAAATTCAACTTCTCAACAGATAATGAACAGAGAAAGGCACGGCATGTCCCCTCGTGCATAGTCTTACAATCACTCGGCACGGAATGTCCCCTCGTGCATATATAATAACACTCGGTACAGAATGTCCCCTCGTGCATAACCTCACAATCACTCGGCACGGAATTTCCCCTCGTGCATATATAATAACACTCTTCACGGAATGTCCCCTCGTGCATAACCTCACAATCACTCGGCACGGAATATCCCCTCGTGCATATATAATAACACTCGGTACGGAATGTCCCCTCGTGCATAACCTCACAATCACTCGGCACGGAATGTCCCCTCGTGCATATATAATAACACAAAGCAACACCATAAAGTGAAAGTCAATACTAAGAAGTCCCAAGTGCATAGAAATACATCAATACAATTCGATTTCCCCGACAAGGAGAAATCATCAATTACAACATCAACAAATGCCCGTCAAGGGTCTCAGCTATAACCAACCTCGCGTCAGAATTACAAATTCAACAGTGTAAACCTCAACTGAAATAAATCACTCAATAACTCTCCACGTCATGAAATAACATCAAGGTATCACTTTTAATTCACCAATTACTCACAGGGCGGAGAAAATTAAGAACATAGTAAGTTTCATCACAAATGAGTCACGGGCATGCTTGACCGCAACACATAGGCACTCGTCACCACGCCTATACGTTGGACATGAGTTTCACATAACAAGTAAGACTCTATAATTAATCCCTCAAGCTGAGGTTAAGCCAAATACTTACCTCGGCTCCAAGAAAATGCAGGTCAAGCCTCGATCACAGCCTTTCCTTTAGAATCCGCCTCTAAAACGGGAATATCTAGACATAATGGATTTATTAAGATCAATAAGTACTCCATAAACCAATTCCCAAGCCAAATCATACATTCCTACTATTCCTCCGAGAATACTAAAATTCGACCCCGGGCCCACACGTTTGGATTTTTGAAAATTCATGAAGGAATCAATTACCCGGAGTCTAAGGATCGAAGTTATGTAATTTATGCAAGAATTCATGGCCTAACATGGAAAAATCCCAAAATCCCCAAGAACCCTAAAATTTACTACCTAATTCTATGATTTTTAGATGATTTATTAGTGAATTTAACTAGGAATTAGTGTTTGAAACTAATAAAACTATGAAATTTACTTACCTCAATTTTAATGGAGGAAGGTTCTTTGAGAAGCTCTCTAAAATCTTGAGGAGGAAGATGAAAATGGTGGAATGAGGCTAATTCCCGTATTTAATAACACTGCCCAGTGATTCCTTCACTGCGATCGCGACAAGAGGCCTGCGATCGTGAAGGCCAACTGACTAGACCTCTGCGATCGCGGCAGAGGGCCTGCGATCGTGAAGAATAACTGGCAAGACCTCTGCGATTGCGGAAGGGGTCCTGCGATCGCGAAGAACAAACTCACCCGGCCCAGATGCGACTCAATGCGATCGCGGCAGGGGTCCTGCGATCGCGAAGAACAAACTCACCTGGCCCAGACGCGACTCAATGCGATCGCAAGAAACGGGCTGCGATCGCGAAGGTGTGGAATCCAGACCTCTGCGATCGCGAAGAGGAGGCTGCGATCGCAGTGAACAATCACAAGCCCAGCAAAATCCTTCTCCGCGATCGCAACCCACCTTCTGCGATCGCAGAGAAGGAAACCAGATAGCAGATTTTCTAGTTTTTTCAACTAGCTCCTAGGGGTCCGAAACACACCCGAGCCCCTCGGGACCCCGTCCAAAAGCATCGGCAAGTCTGTATTCATGATACGGACTCGCTCGAACTTTCGGAACATGAAAAACAACAACGGAACTCGAAATCAAACCCCAAAACCAAATTAATCAAACTTAAGAACTTTGAAATTCTAGAATTCACTTCAANTTCCTTGTCTTGGAATTTCATTCGGACCTCGGGAACATAAAATCACCTCTCAAGCCAAATTTCAAATTCTTTAGAAACCCCACAAGTTCATCAACTCCCTTTTTTCCTCATTTGGATCTGAAACCAATCAAATCAAGCCCGTTTTACACCAAATTCAACAGATAGGACAAATAACATATAATAAACCTGTTCCGGGGTCCGGAACCGTAATCCGGGCCCGGTAACATGACTTTCACATAATTGCTCATTTTCACAATCCTTTATTATTTCCTGAAAACAATTTTCTTTAAAAATTCATTTTCTCGGGTTTGGGACCTCGGAATTCGATTTCGGGTATACGCCCAAGTCCCATATTTTCCTACGGACCCTCCGGGACAGTCACATCATGGGTCTGGGTCCGGCTCCGTTTACCAAGAATGTTGACCAAAGTCAACTTTATTCAATTATTCAATTCAAAAATCCCATTTGTATCAATTTTTCACATGGAAGCTTCCCGGCTACCTGCTCGGGCTGTGCACGCATATCAAGGTGAGATTAACGGAGGCTTTCGGGGCCTCGAAACACATAATTAGCTAGAATTACTTTAGATGGACTTCTGGGTCATCACAAAGCATCACCACCTCTACCGCTCCTTGTGGTCACCGCTATCGCATGGCCTGTATTGTTCCCACCGTTCGAGTTTACCATGTCACTTGGTAGATCCCCCCTTAGGGAGAGTGTTCAATTCTTGCAAAATTTGACCCATTTGTACTTCTAAGTTGCGGATAGAAGTAGTGTAGGAGGCTATTTGAGCATAGGAATTGGCATTCCTTTCCATCATTTGTTTGAACATACTCTCTATCCGCCCCATTTCATTGTTTGAAGAACTTTTCCCTTGAGACGAATATGGAGGAGGATTGTTGGATTAATGATACATCGGGGGCCTTTGAAAGCCCGACCCCCGACCCCCGATTTCCATTTCCTCCTTCTTTGTTGTTATTGTTTCCATTCCAATTGCTATTGTTGTTTCCTTCATTCCCCCAGTTTTGGTTGTTGTTCCCCCAATTCTTCGAGTTGTTGTTATTTCCATTGTTCCAATGTCCTTGGCCTTGGTTGCCCCAATTTTGATTATTCCCTTGCGATCTCCATTGTTGATTTGGAGCATTGCCTCGTTGTCCTTGGTAGTTGTTGGCATATAAAACTTCCTCAGTTTGGTCATCACAAGAATCATCTTGGTTGTAGCCACTTCCACCTTGATCATATAGATCTTGATTGCTTTGCACTTGTTGACCACGATGTCTCCTCTTGTTTACCAATAGATTAACCCCTTCCATTGCATTTACTTGCTTTGGTCCCTGAATTTGCTGAAGTTGTGCTTTGGCTAACTGGCTCATGGTAGTTGTCAACTCTGCTATGGCTTGTCCGTGGTCTAGAAGTTCCTTGTAGAGATTGATCACATTAGGGTCCCCACGAGGAACATTTTCCCGACTCTGCCAAGTTGAGGAAGTGTCAGCCATCTCATCAAATATGTGACAAGCCTCGGCATAAGGCATCTTCAAAAAATTACCACCTTCTAGCTGGTTCACCACACATTGGTTAGTCATGTTTATACCCTTATAGAATGTCTGTTGGACCATTTCTTCAATCATGTCATTGTTGGGTCATTCCTTGACCATTGTTCTATATATCTCCCAGATTTCATGTAGGGGTTCATTAGATTCATGTATGAAGACTAAGATCTCATCCCTCAATGCCGCCATATGTCCTAGTGAGAAAAATTTGGCTATAAACTTTTCAGCCAACTCATCCCACGTGGTAATGGAATAGTTGGGGAGCCTTTCGAGCCAGTCCAAAGGTTTACCTCTAAGTGAAAAAGGGAATAACCTCAATCTCAGCACATCCTCTGACACATTCGTCTATTTTCTTCCCCAGCAGGTATCTACAAAACCCTTTATATGTTTATATGCATTCTGATGGGAGCACTAGCCAAGAACCCTCTTTGCTCCAATAAGGTCAACATGACATTTGTAATCTAGAAATTGCCCGCCCGGATCCGGGGTGGGTCAGTTTCACTTGCGTAACCTTCATTTGGGAGCACCCGGTGTGCTGCCTGTGGAAGAGGTGGGGGAGGGTCTGGAATGTTGTCATTGGCCTGGCGGCCTCTTGTTTGAGCTTGAGGTACTAAATGAACCTCATCCTCACCATTATCATCTACCTCCTCCCCCTGGAGAACATTTCCGAGAGGATCATTATTAGCCATTTTGTACCTAAAGCGATTAACACACAAAAGTTAGTAAAGTGGAAGGAAAGAAAAACAAGACACACAACTAGTTAGATAGATAGCCAGAACTGTCTAACTCCCAGGTGATACGCTCAAATTACACTTTTAAAATAGTGTAAAGCGGTCGAAGTCAAATATAACAGCCCAACAAGGTTGGGGTTGAATCCCACAGGGAATGGGTGTGAAAATATCACTTTGTCAGTGTGGATCTTAACTCAAATCGAAATCCTATTCCATTAGTAAACAAAAAAATGGGGATTGATAGTTTACTATTTTAAAGAAAGAGTGGTAACAAGGGAAACTAATTTAGGATGTAATTAATATGGGTAAAATAACCAAGGTTGTGTCCCATCTCATGAAATGTAATGCACGTGGGTATTAATATGATATATTTCTAATGGGAAGTTCTTGATATGCAAATGATTCTTATGATAACTATCCTAGATTTTCCAATACTAAGATGGTATTTCCTCTTTATTATTTTTCCAAATACAAAAGAGTTGCAATAAATCCGAATCACTTGTTGCCAAATAAAACCAACTTATTCCTAAGTGNAAGAGTTGCAATAAATCCGAATCACTTGTTGCCAAATAAAACCAACTTATTCATAAGTGTTTCTATTAAACGAGGTTTAATGCCTCGAGTTTTTGGTGTTTACTCTTTCCAATTCTAACCCGCTTTTCCAAGCTAAGATAAAATTTATGGCATAAGTTAATGTTTGCAACCATTAACAAGAAATATAAGACGAAGAGTAAACACATATCAACTACCCATTATGCATATATTCAATGGCAAATACCCAAATACATAACACCCATTTAGGGTCCACAACCTCAGTGTTTAAGTTTAGCTACTCATCATAAATAACCAAAAACAAGTATTGAATAGTGTCATGAATGCTTACAAATCACTACTTCCTTCCCCTAATACTTCCAAAAGGTGAAGAATATTTAATGAGAGAATGTTGTTCAAAAGATAGACAAGAATNTCATCACATGTGAGATGTGCGGTCCGCATTAATGATATGCGATCGCATTCATGCGTCACATTTGCAGTGTGGCTTCAGGAATCAGATGGAAATGCGGTTGAAATGCGGTTCGCATTTGGGATATGCGGTCGCTTATTTGACCACATTTCACTTCTTAAATTTGACTCAACTTTCTGTTGCGATATGCGATTCCTATGCTTGAAATGCGATTAGCATGTTGCATATGCGATCGCATTTGACCATTTTCCTCATATTTTCACTTCTTTAACTCTCTTTTGCATGGTCTTGAGTGTTTACACCTTGTGTACTGCAAAATACCAAAATTCCATGATTAATAAGGGTAAATGCTCTTGAAACGAGCCATAGTTTAAGCATTATGGTATTAAATGTGCCGAAATTCGCCTTCATAATGCAACTAAAATGACTCCATCTTAACCTAGACTCTAACTACAAGATCGGAAACAGCTATGACCACNTAAACAATTGTGACCACGAGCAGTGTTAGGTGTCAGTACTACAAGCAGGTATTTCATCCAATCCTCGACAGTCACCATTATCTACAGGAAATTTAATCAACTTATGAACCTTGAACCTCACGCGTCTTGACAAGATGTTACCCTCAGCTGAGTGTGCTTATACCCAATCTCGAGAACTCAACTACTGTTAACTCCACAGCACATGTGCCCTCACCACAAAGAAAGAAAGTCCCCAATCACAATATTTACAATATCGACCGCAATGGGACTATTTACAAGACACTCACACTCTCAAAGAAGTTCAAGTGTTACCACATGTCATGCCATAGGCTTGCCCTTATTTTAATTTGACGCCATTTTAAGAACATTCGGTTGGAGATCTCATCAAGACTTTTTGGGTTGTAATGCAGGCTTAGGTATGGGTAGGAAATTATTTGGGTATAAGTGACTACACCCTCCTTGAAGACTGGTCACAACTTCTCTTTGCGTCTATTGCTTCTTTTAGACCTGATGACCTTATTGGTGCTTAACTACCACCGTAGAACTACCTCTACAAGTTCCTTCATAGCTCCCATGCAAAAAATTATATATATATATATATATATATTTTTTTTAAGGGAGCTTGAAAACTTTTCCACTGATCTTATGAGGTATACGTTCTACACTCAATGTACAACCTATCCAAATTCCGATTCTATCACCATACCCCCAACTTAGGCTTTATGCCTCATTTTCAGTCTTCAAGGAGGGACGGGCTCAACAGAGGGAATTACTTCTCAAAACGGGAAAGGTTTGTAATGAGTTATCCAACAAAAGGGGTACAGACTCGATTGGGGAACTAGTGGTATTCATACATCATTTGGTGGCTTGAAAGGGACACTGGGTTTCTTTAATAGCACAAAGATTTCCTAAGGTCATGTCTCCAACTCAATATNCATTATTAGCATAAAAAAACCAACTGGGCAAGTTCTAGCTGACAGAAGTATACGCAGGAATGATTTACACTATAACTAACACACATGGCACATGACTGTTTAGTTTTCATGGTTGAGGTTCAAGGGATAGGGTTTGCCGCCTCGAGCTATCCTTATTTACAAGTAAAATTCCACGTACACGTAATGTCCAAAGGTGAGTCTCAAAGTTCATAGAGTTGAATTTTTATTTTTTATTTTTTTATTTTTCATTTTTTTAAATATCGAGAGGATATGGATTATTTACAGGTGTACATGCTTGAGACTAGATACCTACACTTGACCGGTCACTATGTTTCATCCTAGCACCATGGTTCTACTATTACACCTTTGGAAAAGAACCAGGCAAAGAAAAACCAAAGGGAATTCATTACTAATTACAAGAGACTTGTCTTAACAACAGTGGAAATTTCATGAAACAAAATGTCTTCATACATGAAGTAGGGGTATATACATCAAGTTGTACGTCAAGTTGCTAGCAAAAAAAAAATACACCCAGTTTTATAGCAATTAGCAAAAGAGTACAACACGTTTTAACATCTCAAACTAGCACATCCAAAAACAAAAACAAATTATCCACCACCCTCAACTAAAAAGCAAGCATTGTCCCCAATGCATATGAATGTAAAAAGTGAGTGAGGGGCTCTCTGGGGCGCTCTAAGCGCTACGAGAGTCTGTGGCATGCTGTGTGGGAGATGGATCCTCAACCACCACAGAAACAGGAGCAGATGACTGCTCAGCAGGAGGAATGTCAGCTAGTGGCGGAGGGGGAAGGGCTTTGGACTCAGTATCCAGAGGGATGGCTGTGTCTGACTTGCTGCCCGCAGCTGCTAATGACTGGGCTGCTGCCGTTGTGCCTGTGTCCTCTAAAGATCGCTGAATGGCAAGCTGCAGAAGTGCCTCCTCTGTTGGCTTTGCGGCTCTGGCTAACGGAAACTCAGCGACTCCCTTGCCCTTCTCCTGAGGGCCTTGCTCCTGCTCTTCCTCATCAGACCAGGAAGACTCCTCAGATGACTCCTCCCCTGACTCAGAATCATCGTCGGAAATAACACCTATAGAGGGAGGAGTAACAGTAGGGGCTGCCGGGGCTGTCATCAGTGTGGAGAAATCAAACCCTAGCCCTGGCTCAGAAGTATCGCCCCCCTGGTTACCTTCCTTGGGTAGGAGGGAGGAAAAGTCAAACTCCATGCTCTGCAGCTTTTTGAGCTCAGACTGCAGAGTGGACACATCATCTCGTACCTCTGGTAGGTGTCGAATCTCACCTCGCTCTACCTTCTCAACACGTGCCTCAAGCTCATGGAGGCGACCCTCGAGCACAGT
The DNA here is from genome assembly GCA_005239495.1 of Nicotiana undulata. Taxonomy (NCBI): domain Eukaryota; kingdom Viridiplantae; phylum Streptophyta; class Magnoliopsida; order Solanales; family Solanaceae; genus Nicotiana; species Nicotiana undulata. The sequence goes on from ML248738.1 coordinate 30,672, forward strand.
CACTGACGACTAAATAGGGGTGAGGGCCTGCCGAATCAAGGATGGGAGCTCACTTAGAAGCTTGTCGATTTTGGCATTAGCATGCTGAGCTAGACGACCCAGCTGATAGAGAATAGGCCGTGGAATGGTGGAGAATGCACCAACTTCGGCAGCTGTCTGGGATGGAGTAGCAGAAGGCGCGGGTGGAGGTAGATCAGATATCTGGGTCTCTGAGGGTTCTCCCTCTGTAGTGGGCACTGGACTGGCTGGGCGGGCTACTGCTGGCTTGGGCTCGGCATCACTAATCTGGGTAATGTCAATGTCTCTGTCGGTCTTGGCCGACCTATCACAAGAAGGAATGAAAGGGACCTTGGCTTTCCGGAATAAAGAAGTGATCAGGTGTGGAAACGGGTATGAGTTTTTCTTCTGCCACGCCCTGATCCCCATTTGTTGAAAAACAATGTCAGCCACATCAACACTAATGACGGACATGATACAAGCAATGAGAATGACTTTCTCAATGCTAATGGCTGTTTCGTTCCTGGAGGGGATGAGTCGATTTGACACAAAAGCAAGCCAAAATCGGCCTTCCCGAGTTAGATCCTCTTTGAGTATTTTGTAGGAAGGGTTGATCCAAGCCGGGGTCCCCCGTGCAATCACTGACGCAACCCAAGCTCTTTATCCATCGCGGTTAGCTAGCTTCGTCTGATATTCGGCTTGGCTCGGGCTGTCTAAGGAGAAGTATTCGGCATGGATGGCTTCCTGACTACACGAGACCTCCACCCCTCGGACAATGACTTGCTCAGCAAAGATTTTTTTTCTCTTGTGATGGGCATTCCTGGAAGCAGCATAGGAAGCATAAAACTCTCGCACCCACGTTTCATTGTACTCTACCAAGGGTTCAGTGAAGCGATCCCAATTCCTTGCCTTGATGTTCTCCAAGATATGAGGGTATTGCTCCTGGAGGCCGTTCAGACTCAGTCTCTTCTCAGGAAGGATCTGTCGAGTAGTGAGACCTACCCGATATATCTCTCTGGAATTTGGCAACTGGAACCTTAGCAGGTAATCATCCCCGGACTTTCGCCTCAACTCAGCGGCCAAATTTATCTCAGGCCCAAGCTCTTCCTCATCAGACTGGGAGGAGCTTTTGACAGTATATTGGGGAGGTGCTGGTCTTGCCCGCTTGGGCGGAGGTGCTTGCCTGCTTGAACTTGGCCTTTTTGCAGCGAACGTTGCGTGTTTTTGAGGCATGACTGCAAAAATAGAAGATGCGTGTTAGTAGAGAGAGAAGAACTAAACATCAAACACAGTACACAATGGTCTGTAAGTGGCTTGATGCGTCAGGAAATGCGATCGCATACAAGCAATGCGAACCGCATCTCCATCGCATCATGCCGTTTGCGCACAATGTAATATCATATGCGATCGCATGCACGTGATGCATTTCACATATGCTTCGCATTGCAGAACTGGGCAAAACTAAGAAGTTCATATGCGATCGCACTTCCACCGCATAGGTGAAGATGCGATCGCATTTCAATCGCACCAAGGGTGTCAGGAAAGGGTGCACACTGCCTAAGGGTGCGACATAGATGCTGTCCGCATGTGTGATATGCGACCGCATCTGCGTCGCATATTTCATCTTCTTCCAGCAGCCTAGGGTTAGCAGATGCGACCCAAGTGCGGACCGCATTTACGAAATGCGATCGCATTCCCTTTCCTTCTAAGACAAGCTTTAGCTATGGCGGTTCTCTCTGCAATATTTTAGCACCCAATCCTAATTACCACTTGAATCACTACCCTAGTTGCCCCCCCTCCCCCCCCCAGTACAATTTTAATCAGAGGTTTGTCCTTAACTACCCACCTAGTTGAAATTTTTTACCAATTACCTTTGTATTTGTGGGAAAAAATGGAGATGCACATGAGAGGGGGAACAAGAAGGACTTACCTTTGCTGAGTTTTAGGTTGGGATGTGAATGGAGTCGTGTGTGATTCCTCAGTGACAAATCTCTGCGTCCTTTTGCCCGTTTGGTGTTCTTCTTCTCTTTTTTTTTTCCTTTTTTTGTTGTTTTGTGTTTAAAAGAGAATGAAGGGCAGTTTAAGAATAACTTACCCGGTGCTGGATGCGGTCTCATATGCGGTCGCATATGTCGAATGGGAATCGCATATCGGGCATATGGATCGCATATGAAACATCATAGATGAGAAACCTACTGTTCAGGTTTGCGGCGCATATGCGACCCGCATGTCTCAAATGCTATCGCATATGCGTCGCATATGGGCCCAAATTTTCCTGTTCAGGCACAACACTCTGGTTTTGCACTTGTTTGGCCATCTTCACTCACACGCTCGTTGACCTTGCTCCGAGAGCCACATTTATGTATAGGACAGATAATCAGTATATATATAAAATGAAATAAAACATTAACATAAAACAAAAATGTTACCACACATGGGTTGCCTCCCATGAAGCGCTTGATTTAACGTCGCGGCACGACTAAGTGGGGTTGTTGGGGATCAGCCCTCAGTAGGGCAAACACCGTCTTGTAGAGCCAATTGGTCTACCACATGCTTTTCACTGTCGGTACCCAAGTAGTGCTTGATGCGCTGGCCATTTACCTTGAACGTACGGAGTCCGTCCTTAGTTGCCAATTCCACGGCACCAAAGGGAGAGACACTTATAACTTTGAAGGGGCCAGACCACTTAGACTTGAGCTTACCTGGAAAGAGTTTTAGTCGAGAGTTAAATAGCAACACTAAGTCGCCAGTGTGAAACTCCCGTCTCATAATCTTCTTGTCGTGGATCACCTTCATCCGCTCTTTATACATAGACGCACTCTCATAAGCATGGAAACGAAATTCTTCCATCTCATTCAGTTGATTTAGTCTCAAATTTGCAGCTTCATCCCAATCCAGATTCAACTTTTTGAGTGCCCACATGGCTTTGTGCTCAAGTTCCACTGGCAAATGACATGCTTTCCCAAACACTAACCGGTATGGAGAAGTGCCTATAGGAGTTTTGTATGCCGTCCGGTATGCCCACAGTGCATCATCCAGCTTCCTTGACCAGTCGGTCCGATTCGCATTAACAGTTTTCGCCAGGATGTTCTTTATCTCTCTGTTGGAGACTTCCACTTGACCACTAGACTGCGGATGATAGGGAGTTTCTACCTTGTGCTTGAAGCCGTACTTCTCCAATAGGCTATTGAAAGCCGGGTTGCAGAAATGAGATCCATCGTCATTGAGAATTGCTCTTGGAGTGCCAAACCGTGTGAATATGTTTCTTTTCAAGAACGCGGTTACACTCTTAGCTTCATTATTGGCCAAGGCAACGGCTTCAACCCACTTGGAGACATAGTCCACCGCCACAAGAATATATTTCATCCCACAAGAGCTAACGAACGGCCCCATAAAATCAATCCCCCATACGTCAAAGATTTCAACCTCCAAGACAAAGGTCATTGGCATTTCGTGTCTCTTGGAGATGGACCCTTGGCGTTGGCATTGATCACAAGCTTTTACCATTTCGTGTACATCATGATAAAGAGTCGGCCAATAATATCCACATTCAAGCACTTTTGCAACTGTTCGGTTCCCTCCATGATGGCCTCCCACTGGGTAGTCATGACATGCCTTTAGGATCGACATTACTTCTTCTTCCGGGACACACCTTCTAATAATGTTGTCCGTGCAGATGCGGAACATGAATGGTTCCTCCCAATAGTATGGACGACAATCCCTCAGAAATTTCTTCCTTTGATAACTTTCCAAGCCCTCCAGAATAAAATCACTCACCAAATAGTTTGCAATGTCGGCATACCAGGGTGCCGATGAAGAAGTTAATGCCAGAATATGCTCATCAGGGAAAGCATCATCAATGTCCAAGTCATCTTTCGGGCGCCCGTTTTCTTCAATGCGAGAGAGGTGGTCCGCAACTTGATTCTCAGTTCCTTTTCGATCCTTGACTTCGAAATCAAATTCTTGCAATAGAAGGACCCACCNNTAACATGATCCGTAAACACAATTACCTTGGATCCCAAAAGATAAGCTCGAAACTTCTCAAAAGCATAGACAATTGCAAGAAGCTCTTGCTCCGTCACTGTGTAGTTCATTTGGGCTCCATTGAGAGTTTTGCTTGCATAGTAGATGGGATGGAGAATTTTGTTGTGCCTTTGTCCCAGAACCGCACTAATAGCTACACCACTGGCGTCACACATAAGCTCAAAAGGTTGAGACCAATCCGGTGTGACAATAATAGGGGCCGTGGTGAGCTTTGCTTTAAGCTCCTCAAATGCCTTGAGACATTCATCATCGAACACGAACTTGGCATCTTTTTCAAGGAGTTTGCACATGGGATTTGCAATTTTTGAAAAATCCTTGATAAAACGCCGGTAGAAACCTGCATGCCCAAGAAAACTTCGGATGCCTTTCACCGAAATTGAAGGTGGAAGTTTGGAGATGATTTCTATCTTTGCCCTATCGACCTCAATGCCCTTCTTTGAAATTTTGTGCCCCAATACGATTCCTTCATCAACCATGAAGTGACATTTTTCCCAGTTGAGCACAAGATTGGTTTCCTCACACCTCTTTAGCACTTGTTGGAGGTTGTCAAGGCAATGCTCAAATGAATCCCCCACCACAGAAAAATCGTCCATGAAGACTTCCAAGAAGTCCTCCACCATATCAGAGAAGATAGACATCATACAATGCTGAAATGTGGCCGGGCCATTGCACAGCCCGAATGGAATTCTGCTAAAAGCAAAAGTGCCGTAAGGACAGGTGAAAGTTGTTTTCTCTTGGTTTTCCAAGGCGATGTTGATTTGGTTGTAGCCAGAGTATCCATCAAGGAAGCAGTAAAAAGATCTTCCCGCTAGCCGATCAAGCATTTGATCAATAAAAGGCATAGGGAAATGATCTTTGCAAGTAGCGTTGTTCAGCTTCCGGTAGTCCATGCACACCCTCCATCCGGTGACCGTCCTCGTCGGAATAAGTTCATTCTTTTCGTTGTGGACCACCGTCATGCCTCCTTTTTTAGGCACACATTGCACTGGGCTCACCCACGGACTATCTGCAATTGGATAGACTACCCCGGCATCCAACCATTTAATAATCTCCTTTTTGACTACCTCCTGCATAGCGGGGTTCAATCTCCTTTGGTGCTCTACGCTTGGCTTGCTCCCCTCTTCTAGCTGAATTTTATGTTCATATATTCCGGCGGGAATTCCCGAATATCGGCTATGGTCCATCCAATTGCCTTCCGATGCTCTCGCAAGACCTTTAGCAATGCATCTACCTACACATCATCCAAAGAAGAAGACACGATTACAGGTAAAGTAGTATTTGAACCAAGAAATTCATACCTCAAATTTGCCGGAAGTGGTTTGAGCTCTAGATGTGGTGGCTCCATGATTGAGGGTTTGGCGGGTGGTGTCACGCGGTTTTCTAGATAAAGAGAAAGCTTCTTCGGTGCATAGGTGTAGGACCCTCGACCTTCCAATGCATTAGCCATCTCCGCATAACCCTCAATGTCTTCAACATTGAAATTCACCAAAATTACTCCCAAGGCCTCACGGAGGCTTTCTCCTACCAGTTTTATTTCAACGGCATCCTCTACCTCGTCTACCACATCAATCACCGAAATCCCTTCATAGGCACTTGGCAATTTCAATCCCTTGCTTGCTTGGAAAGTNGAGGATAATTGGAATATCCTTGTCGACTGCACAATCCAGAATGACAAAGTCGGCGGGAAGAAGGAACTTCCCCACCTTTACTAGAACATCATCAACAATTCCCACAGGCTTCTTTATAGTTCGGTCGGCCATTTGCAAGCGCATGCTAGTTGGTCTTGGCAACCCCAACCCCGCTTGCTTGTAGATAGCAAGAGGCATTAAATTTATACTAGCACCATTGTCACATAGTGCTCTTGCAAAATCCCTTAGCCCAATGGTACATGGGATAGTAAAAGCCCCCGGGTCTCCCTTCTTTTCAACAGTTGACGTAGTAATTATTGAACTAACCCGGTGAGTCAAATTTACCACCTCATTTTTTGTTGATCTTTTCTTTGTCATCAAATCTTTCAAGTATTTGGCGAACCCCGACATTTCTTGGAAGGCTTCCAAGAATGGAATATTCACAGATAATTGCTTCAAGATTTCATAAAATTTTTCGAACTTCCCATCATCCACTCGCCTCACAAGCCTTTGAGGAAATGGAGGGCTAGGCCTAGGAATTGGTGGAGGAGCTTTTGGGGCCTCCTTCGCCTTTTCCACTGCTTTCCCTTTCTTTTCCCTCTGAATCTCATCCTCTGAGGGAGCCTTTTCAACTTCCACTACGTCCGACAGCTCATTCCGTGATTCCTCTGCTAGATCCCCATGCTCAACATCAACCACCTGCTCACTCTTGTCTTGGAGTACCTTACCACTCCTTGTTGTGATGGCCATGCAATGAGATGTCGACCCACCTGGGCCGCCCTTTGGGATTACCACCGTGTCACTCGGAAGTGTGCCTTTTTGTTTAGGGGTTTGTTCTCTTGAGAGGTCCCTCATTTGCATTTCAAGTTTTTGAATCGAAGCGGTGTGTGAACCCACCACTTCGGACATGTTCTTCATGGTTGCATCACTTTTCTCTTGATTTTGCAAAATTCGCTCTAGCATCCCTTCCATCTTAGACTCGCTTGACGATTGTGAAGAAGTGGAATATTGTCCTCTAGGTGGTACATAAGGATTGGAACTCCTATTGGAATAATTGTTGTTGTTGTTGTTCCACGATCCTTGCCCGCCTTGGTCATTGCGCCAATTTTGTTGGCCTTGCCCTTGCGGGTTTGGCCTCCAATTATTGTTTTGGCGATAACCGCCTTGAGAATTTTGCACATAATTAGCTTCCTCCCAATCTTGACTCCCCATGGATTGCGTATCCTCCACCATGTTTACTTTCTTCATTTGATTCTCCTTGAGCATCTTGGTTAGGACATCAACATTTGTGGCTAAGCCCGAAATCAATTGGTCTCTCTCTTGATTTTCCTTGACCATGTTGGCAATGAACGGAGTCCCATAAGAGATTCCCCCTGTTGTGTCTTCTGAATGCCAAGCTTGATTGTTCTTAGCCATCTTATCTAGAATTTGGGTAATTCTACCAAATGATTTATCCATGAAAGATCCGTCTGCGGCATTATTTGCGATCGATTGGGAGAGTGGGTCGAAACCCATGTAAAATTTCTCCATCAAAATGTGTTCCGGGAACCCATGGTTCGGGATCTCATTAAGTACAACTTGAACCTATCCCAAGCCTCATGTAAGTGTTCCCCCGGTATTTGCTTGAAGAAGAATATCTTATCTCTAAGCTCAGATTTCTTGCTATCCGGGAACCACATTGCCAAAAAGGCTCGAACAAGCTCGGGCCATGAAGTGATGGTTTGAGGAGGTAAGTTTTGCAACCACTTCTTCGCCTCTCCCGCCAATGAATATTTGAACACCCGTAACCTTAATGCATCATCCGTGACGTTATTTTGCTTGTGCATGGCGCACACACCCAAGAAGTTCCTTAGGTGTTGCGTTGGGTCATCATCAATAGAGTTATGAAACAATCCTTCTGCCTTGAGAATTAGGATCATCCCATGGTCCACTTTGAATGTTGATGCACCAACTGCCAGTGGGAGGATGGCATTTGAGTCATCAATGTATTCCTCAATATCGGCGAAAGGATTCTCCTCTTCATCATAAATTTCGGCCATTNTTAGTGATTTCAAAACCGTATTCCCCGGCAACGGCGCCAAAATTTGATACGCTCAAATTACACTTTTAAAATAGTGTAAAGCGGTCGAAGTCAAATATAATAACCCAACAAGGTTGGGGTCGAATCCCACAGGGAATAGGTGTGAAAATATCACTTTGTCAGTGTGGTTCTTAACTCAAATCGAAATTCTATTCCATTAGTGAACGAGAAGATGGGGATTGATAGTTTAATATTTTAAAGAAAGAGTAGTAACAAGGGAGACTAATTTAGGTTGTAATTAATATGGGTAAAATAACCAAGGTTGTGTCCCCTCTCATGAAGTGTAATGCACGTGGGTATTAATATGATATATTTCTAATGGGAAGTTCTTGATATGCAAATGATTCTTATGATAACTATCCTAGATTTTCCAATACTAAGATGGTATTTCCTCTTTATGATTTTTCTAAATACAAAAGAGTTGCAATAAAACCGAATCACTTGTTGCCAAATAAAACCAACTTATTCCTAAGTGATTCTATTAAACGAGGTTTAATGCCTCGAGTTTGTGGTGTTTACCCTTACCAATTCTAACCCGCTTTTCCAAGCTAAGATAAAATTTATGGCATAAGTTAATGTTTGCAACCATTAACAAGAAATATAAGACGAAGAGTAAACACATATCAACTACCCATTATGCATATATTCAATGGCAAATACCCAAATACATAACACCCATTTAGGGTCCACAACCTTAGTGTTTAAGTTTAGCTACTCATCATAAATAACCATAAACAAGTATTGAATAGTGTCATGAATGCTTACAAACCACCACTTCCTTCCTCTAGTACTTCCAAAAGGTGAAGAATATTTAATGAGAGAATGTTGTTCAAAAGCTAGACAAGAATGACCCACAACACCCAAGTAAATCCTTTTATAGTGGGCATAAAATTCGGGTGAAAAACAGACAAAAACACCCCTGTCGGGCTAATATGCGATCGCATTCCTGTCGTATAATAGGAATGCGATTCGCATCTTCATTTTCTCCGTCGCATGTCAAAACCCTAGGTCCCAGAGGTTCATCGCATGTGAGATGTGCGGTCCGCATTGATGATATGTGATCGCATTCATGCGTCGCATTTGCAGTATGGCTTCAGGCATCAGATGGAGATGCGGTTGAAATGCGGTTCGCATTTGGGATATGCGGTCGCATATTTGACCGCATTTCACTTCTTAAATTTGACTCAACTTTCTGTTGCGATATGCGATTCCTATGCTTGAAATGCGATTCGCATGTTGCATATGCGATCGCATTTGACCATTATCCTCCTCTTTTCACATCTTTAACTCTCTTTTGCATGGTCTTGAGTGTTTACACCTTGTGTGCTGCAAAATACCAAAATTCTATGATTAATAAGGGTAAATGCTCTTGAAATGAGCCATAGTTTAAGCATTATGGTATTAAATGTGCCGAAATTCTCCGGCACATCATATGGTCTCACAATTCATAGATCTCTTCTTAGTTACCAAGTCCTTCACGAACTTGGCATATCCCGAAATTTGTTCGAGAGCTTCCACTAAGGGCACTTTGATTGAAAAACTTTTCATCATCTCAATAAACTTCTTGAATTGGTTTTCATTATTTTTCTTTGCAAGCCTTTGAGGATACGGTGGAGGACGCCTTGGAAAAGGGGCGTTGGCCTTAGGCACTACCGTTTTTGGTATGTATATCACGTGTTCCCTAGACGAGTTCACATCATTTTGAATCTCCTCCTTGTTGTCATTAATATCTATCCTCACTTCATCATTCACATTCTCATCATTAGCTTGAATCTCATCATCTTCTTGAAACACAACATCATCACTCACAACTTTCTTTTGATTGGAGGTACTTGTATCTCCACCTCTACTGCTCCTTGCGGTCACCGCCATAGCATGGCCAGTATTGTTCCAACCCTTCGGGTTTACTAATGTGTCACTTGGTAGCGCCCTCTTAGGTTAAATATTTAATGCTTGAGAAATTTGACCCATTTGTACTTCCAAGTTATTGATAGAAGTAGTGTGGGAGGATATTTGAGCATCGGAATCGGCATTCATGTACATCATTTGTTTGAACATACTCTCTATCCGACCCATCTATGTTTGAAGAACTTTTCCCTTGAGACGAATATGGAGTTGTTGATACATCGGGGGCCTTTGAAAGCCCGACCCCCGGTTGCCTTGGTTATTATTATTCCAACCCCCGTGGTTTCCATTGCCGCCCCAATTGTTATTATTGTTCCCCCAATTATGAGTGTTGTACCCCAATTGTTCGAGTTGTTGTTGTTTCCATTGTTTCAATTTCCTTCGCCTTGGTTGCCTTGGTTTTGATTGTTCCCTTGCGATCTCCATTGTTGATTTGGAGCATCGCTCCGTTGACCTTGGTAGTTATTGGCATATAAAACTTCCTCACTTTGGTCATCAAAAGTCGGTGTTGTTGCTTAATAACCATTACCACTTTGCTCATATTGATCTTGATTGTTTTGCACTTGTTGGCCACGTTGTCTCATCTTGTTGTCTATGACATTTACCCCTTCCATGGAATTGACTTGCTTTGGCCCCTAAACTTGCTGAAGTTGAGGCTTTGCTAACTGATTCATAGTAGTAGTCAACATTGCTATGGCTTGTCCATGATCATGAAGTTCCTTATGAAGATGGATCACCTTGAGGAATATTTTCCCGACTTTGCCAAGCTGAGGATGTGTTAGTCATCTCATCAAGTATGTCACAAGAATCGGCATAAGGCATTTTCATAAAGTTTCCCCCTGCTAGCCACGCACTGGTTGGTTGTGTTGATACCCCTATAAATAGTCTGCTGAATCATTGCTTCAGTCATATCATTGTTGGAGCATTCCTTTACCATGTAGGGGTTCATTAGGTTCTTGTTTAAAGTGTAAGGATTCATCCCTTAATGCTGCCATATGACCCGGCGAGAAAACCTTGGCTATAAACGTTTCAGTCAACTCATCCCACGTGGTGATGGAATTATTGGGTAGCCTCTCGAGCGAATCAAGATTTACCTCTAAGTGAAAATGGGAAAAGTCTCAATCTCAGATCATCCTCCGACACGTTCGTGTGATTGCTCCCCCAATATGTGTCTACAAAACCCTTTAGATGCACGTATGCGTTAAGATGAGGAGATTTGGTGAAGAAGCCCCTTTGCTCCAATAGGGTCAGCATGACATTAGTCATTTGAAAATTGCCCGCCCAAATTTGGGGCGGGACAATTGCACTTGCGTAGCCTTCAATTAGGAGCACCGACCTCTTTCTTGGACTTGAGGTTCTAGATTAACCTCGTCCTCACCATTTTCATCTACTTCCTCCCCCAGAAGAACATGTCCGAGAGCATCATTATGAGCCATTTGGTACCTAAAAGGATTGACACACAAAAGTTAGTAAAACATAAGGAAAGAGAAAGAAGACACACAAATAGTTAGATAGATAGCCAAAACCGTCAAACTCCCCGGCAACGGCACCAAAAAGTTATTGATGCCAAACCTACACCACTCTATAGTAGCGAGGATGGTCAATGTAGTTTTACCTAACGATGTCGGGGTCGATTTCCACAGGGAGTTAATTTTGTTTTGAGTTGGGTATCCAACTAATCTAGATGTGCGTGTAGTTCCAAATTGCCCTTCCAAACATTGTTATGGATGATTATATTCTAATTTTATATTATTTTATGCTTAGAGTAAACTAATGACATTATTTTTGGTGAAAGTTTTCAAGGGTTAAAAAGGCACTAGTGAAGTGACTTCCGCGTAGGTGAGTATCTAATGGGTATCGAGAATCTAGGACAGGCTTGTTTTGATTGGGGTTGTGATATAACAGTCACACACAAGTACTCACTCTATACTTCTCGGTTGTTAGAGTGGCTATGCCCGATTTGGCTTTCTCAAGCCCAAATGGGTGTTCATACATTACAAGTGAAATTTGCTCAAGTCAGGTATTACTATTTCTAGGTTTAAACTTTTAATTGGGGCTATCAATCTCTTCAGTTCACCCCAATTCCTTGTTAGCCTAATTTTCCTAGACTTAGTCTCTCTTTCTCAATAAGAGCCTAAGTCCTAAGGGCACGAACCAGTGTTTGCAGCCAACAATTCTACAATTCAAGCATGAATTAAGATTAATATCACTAACCCATAAAACATTAAGCCCTAAAATTCAAAACCTATAAAATACCCACACTAGGGTTGGGTCACAACCCCAACTATGGAGTCTAGCTACTTATAATAACAACAGAAATCAAAGATAAAGATGAAATATGAGCCATAATATTAAAGTAGAAGGTTAAATTTTAACGTTTCAAGAGAAATTTACTACAAAGTTGCCCAATAAGGGTAAAAACTGTCGTTCACGTGCTCTGCTAAAACAAAACTTGACCTAAAAATGTCAAAAAGGTCTATTATATTAAGCTGAAATTTCCGGACGAAAAACCCCTGCGGAGATTTCATAGACGCATAATTCTGACCGCTTCCCCGCTTGGGCTTTCGCAGTTGCATAATAGTGAGCGCGGTCTGCGTTTTTTCATATCTGGGCTTGGGTATAGCTTCATTTCGCGGACCGCGTAATATACACCACATCCGTGTGAGCTTCCTTCGTGGTCGCATAATTTGGACACTGATCGCTTTCTTCATTTATGCCCAAATTGGGAAGTCTCTGAACCTTGACACACACTCTCAGCAGAATTACAACTGAGGCCGTGTCAGTAATTTCATGGCCGCCCTTTTCCATCGCGGTCAACATTGATTTTTAGTCTCAAAACAACCTCTCTAATTCTCTACTTTGCGTACCACGTAGTTGTGGCCGCCTCAGCGTTGGTCCTTACGCGGCCCCGCTTTTATGTCGTTGTCCGCCTCGGCCTCTCTTTCTGTACTCATCTATTCGAAATATTTTTATAATAAAATTCTCAAACTTCTTTCTTTCTCTATATTTATTTATTTGACTAATTCATATAATTCAAGTTCGGTCAGGACCCACAGTTGTGGACCTCGAAGAGTGTCTAACACCTTCTCTTAGAGGTAATTTCGAGCCCTTACCTGATCTTTGGTGATATAAACTAGTTGAACCAGAGTCACTTGCAAATAGTTGCTCTAACTCACCTTAAAAAGCGATAGGTGTCAACTCTCCTCTTTTAATACATCCTTAAAATAGTTGTCACATGTCGAAACCCGATTTCGCGTGAAAAAGGGGCACAACATCAATTTACTTACTCAATTTAGTAATTTGAAATCATAATTTTCTTTAATCATATAGTATAAAACTAGAATTTACAGAGTGAATGATAATATTTATATGAACTATAATGTTAAACAACCTATAGAAACCCCCAAAACCCGTTGTCATAAGTGCATGAGTAATAACTAGGAAATATGATAAATTCTAATTAGACAGGAAAATGTAAATAACTCTGATGGAGACTCTGTGTGCTCCGGACTCGTAAATCAGGATGCATCACACCTAAGTCCCCGCGATAGCCACGCCTCTGCGCCCATAAGGCCACTAGACATATATGTACCTGCACAAAATGTGCAGAAAATGTAGCATGAGTACGTAAATCAACGCATACCTGGTAAGTATCTAGTCTAACCTCGAATAAGTAGTGACGAGAGGTCAGATTCCACACTTACTATGGCTAACAATAAAGTGCCAAACTTTTTTTTAAGTATGGATTATATAAATACAGCAGCAAACTCAATAACAAGAAATAAATAAACAACTCTTTCACTGATAGTAAATCAAAAATTTAATTTCCATTACTTAACAAATTAATCTTTCAAGCCGAATAAAAAATGTCAATTATAATTGGACTCCAAGTTTTTTTTTACGCACGAATTATTTTGAGGTAGTACGGCCCGATCCAACATACAAATATATAAATTGTGCACTGCCGAGGGTCGAACGACACAAACCATAGATGCATCTATCTACTACCGAGGCGTTTGGCGCGCTCCAGAAGAAGAGTAAATATATTAAAACAACCGATTCAAGATTATTAAGGGGCTAATATTCAAAGAAATACCAATTCTCATTAACGGTCAAGTGACCCATCCAAAACTCAAGTAAATGAAGTTTAACCGTTCACAATTCTTTTATGAAGTTCCAATATGATTTAAGCAATTAAATTAACAAGTAGGGTGCAAATAACGCAAGTATAACATGATTTGTGTCCTAGACTACCCGGACTTAAGCATAATTAGTAGCTACATATGGACTCGTCACCTCGTCATATGCATCCCCCACAAATAGAAGCACATAATAAATTGATTCACCTATGGGGTTAATTCCCTCTTACGAGGTTAGAAAAGAGACTTAAATCGCTCAGATGTTCCATAACCGGCTCAAAAGCTCTTCCAACAACTCAAACCGATGCTCATCACTCCAAAACTAGTCAATCAATGTGAAATTCCATAAATATATACTCTAATACTATTTTAAATCCAATTTATAACAATTTCCAACTTCGTTCGAAAAGTCCATAAAGTCACCCTCGTGCCCACGTGCTCGGATTCCAAGACAAATGTGAAGATAAATATTACCCATAACATTACGAACTCAAATATATGATTTATTCCCAAGCTCATATCCAATTTCGTGGTCAAAATCCGAAAATTCCAATTTCTAGGTTTTTCATCAAAATCCCAAGTTTCTACTAATTTCCATGTTTAAGTCCATATATAAAACAACGTATTTAACTTCTAATAGGTAGGAGTCACTTACCTTGCATTAGATGATGACAATACCCCCTTGAATATCTCAAATAATTGCCCAAGTCGCGTGGAAAATGGGTGAAATGAACCCAAACCCGGCTTTAAAACCAGTCTGCCCAGCTACTTCTTCTTCGCATTCGCGCCACCTAGGCCGCATTCGCGAAGCCTTGTGACCTCCCTCCTTCACGTTTGCGGTCCACGAGCCACGTTCGCGAAGGACAAACTGCTCCAAGCCTCGCTCCATCTATCTTCTACGCGTTCGTGACTGCCCTATCGAGGCCTCAAAGTACACCAACCAGTCCCAATACTTAACACAAACCTGATCGAGGCCTCAAATTACACCAAACAACATCAAAACCATGAATCGCACCTCAATTCAAGCTTAATTAACTTTAGAACTTCAAACTTCTACATTTGATGTTGAAACCTATCAAATCTCGTCCGATTGACCTCAAATTTTGCACACAAGTCACATTTGACATTACAGACCTACTCCAACTTCAGAAATTGGAACCCGACCTCGATATCAATAAGTCCACTCCTAGCAAAACTTTCAAAAACTTCCAACTTTCGCCAAATGACCCCGAAAGGACTTACGGGCCTCCAAATTCTCCATCGGCCATACATTCAACATACGAACACCCTATCAATCACTACACACTGTACCAAAACATGATTGTATACCTATTCTGAATTCACACCATGCACCACATAATTCACATGACCGTAATACATCCTCTGACAACAATAACCGCAATTCCACATTCGATGCCCACAACATAGGGCTGTGCACGGATCAGATTGGATCGGATTTAGCACATTTCAGATTCGGATTTCGGATTTCGGATTCTAGAAAATGCAATCCAAATCCGATTCGAAGTATATCGGATCGAATTCATATTTTAAAGTTTGGATCAGATCGGATTTCGGATCGTAAATGCCTCAATGTTGCAAACTAATATGTATATTTTCTTTGTAAAAGAGGTAATGCATTAAGAAAAATTCATGTTTATACAATTATGAGAGTACTATGGTGCCAATATAGCTAACTCTAGCAATTGTAAAGGTAATAACTTGGAGGAAGATGTAAAGAAAGTACTGACTATCCGAAATTAAAGTGTAGTATTTATACATTGCCTAATAATTTCGGATTTCGGATCGGATCGGATTAAAATATACCAATCCGAATCCGATCCGAAATCCGAAACTTTTATAAACACAATCTGAAATCCGGTCCAATCCGAAATTGAATGGATCGGTTCGGATTTCGGATATCCGATCCAAATGAACAGCCCTACCACAACACACCTCATGACGCATAAGAGTCTTGTTCAAACTCCCGCAATTTTTCCAAAACGGAATATGTATGTAGAAATTCATGACCACCTGCTGAATCAACAAATCATTTAGTCTCTCCTCCTGACAAGAACCATTGCTCATTTTTAACTACATAACGATGGTTGCTCTTTAATATGCCTTATATATATCCTACTGTCGTGCCTCATTTTTCCTCGCGGAGTCAAGGTTTCGACATTTTGGGACAACTCCCTTCCTTTTGGGATGGGGTACGGGATATGAAGAGTCTCCACCTAACGGATTAAGGTGCGTTAGGGAACCTAAAGCAAATAACTCATATAACTAGTTTACATCACCAGAGATTGGGTAAGGGCTCGGAATTACCTTGAGGGGAAGGTGTTAGGCATCCCTCGAGGTCCACAACGGTGGGTGCCGGCCAAGCACAATTAAGAGAATTATTCTTTAAAGGAAAATGGGACAATTTGACAGCTACTATTTTAAAACAGGAATTAAAGGAGGTCCTAAGTTCCTTAGCCTATAGGATCATTTTCATGCAATACTTGGTAACTTTCCCCAAATTGGGGTGTTACGCATAGTAGTAGCGCACAGGTCATCATCTCCTTTACTACCCAATTACTACCTTTTCGGTTATTACCTAAACGTTCTAATAGCTTCTAGTGCGTACCTTATGCGTGCACTACACGTCCCTTACCTATGGCCCTGGAGGTGTTTAGGATCTCTATTTAAGGTGGTTCTAGACTGAACTATGTTACTAAAAAAATTTAAAAACTAATCGACAAACAAGAAGTCAAGTAGGAATGTCAAATAAAGAGCAAATAGGGGCTCATGCTAACCTCCACAAGTAAACAGCAAATGCGCGCAAGTCAAACAGACAATTTTAATGATTTAAGACCCTATAGGCAGGATATCTAGATGAGCATAAACAAAATACGATGGTTTTATCAAAGCGAGTTGGTGTACCTATCAGTTTGCCTGCTGATACTTGTTAATACTCTGAATCTGAACACATTCCAAGTGAGAAATCACTATTTTTAGACCCAAAATTCTTAATTACCCTACAGGCTTGCCTAAGTGATAACTGTGGCAGAATCCTATAGGCATGGTATCTAAACTGTTAATTAGACCATAATTTATAAACTAGTAACTGATTTAACAGGCAGATTGTATCTTTTAGATCCTATAGGCATGTGTTTTAAGTGTTGAAACTGGTTACAAGTATTATTTCCTATAGACATGATATCTAAATTGCAGAAACTGGGTTTTTATATATTCCCTACATGGATGATATCTATGTGCTGAAACTGATTTCATACATTCCCTATAGGCATGATATCTAAGTGCTAAAACTGATTTCATACATTCCCTATAAGCATGATATCAAAATGCCGAACCTGGTTTCATACTTCTCTATAGGCATGAAATCTATGTGGGTAAAAACGTTAATAAGTTGCCAAGCAAGTTCAATAATTCATACAAAGAAGATCCTATATATATGATTTCTAATGCACGTTGAGATTGGAGATATATGGAAGTCCTATGAACATGGATTCTAATGCAGCATCGATAGAAAACCCTATGTACAAGATTTCTAATATGCCAAAGTGTAAAACTTCAGGATTACAAATAATGAGATAAGATCCTATAGGTATGATTTCTAATGTTATTCACATAAGGAGTCACCACAACAACCTACATGCAGGGTTTTTACCCGAATTTGATAAAAGATATATATAAATCCCTCCCCAACTTTTACTAGTAACCCCATATATGTTATTACAAGAACTATTACATTATTATAGGCCAATACAAATGAATTACATAATAAAAATCATTATACTATAGGGAACCTTGACAAGCCCAATGTCAACCTGGAAACCAGGCCTTCAAGCAAGTTTGAAGTAAACGGGTGGTCCATCCATAGCACACAAAATGGGATTCTGGTGTGTCAAAGTTCCTACGGGCCTCAGGGACCCCGTGAAATGCTCACACCAGAACCTTTGCAAAGAAACAGTTTTGTAAAAGCTGGGAAGACCAGCCCCAAAGTGTCAAATTTCGGAGGAATCTCATGGACCCTAGGCAGTGCTCAAACCTGGGGTGGTAGGACCCTAGATAGTTAAGAGTGGGGGTTTGAAAATAGTATAGAAGGGGTAAGGGACAGTTCTTAGAAAACAATTTAATTTTCAGAAGTGTAGGTTCAGACCACATGGTTGCAAATAGAACTGGGCCAAGAAACAAACAATCACATAGTTTGAAGCAGATTAGAACTTATTCAAACCAATTATTCATATTATTAATTGAAATGATTTACAAAGAGCAGGGACACTTTGAACTATCAGACAATATTGGCTACACATATTTGTAATATCTAAACATGTTCAGAATAGAGAGTTCATAGATGAATCAAACAACATTAGAGTTCAGAGAGATATCAGTTTGAAAAGAAGTACTATTTCAAACTCTAATTAAGCAAGTAAATCAATTATTTAGTTAATTAATAGAGCCAAAGTGAACGAGGAAGAACAGTGAGATAAATAATTGGAAAATGGAAAACCTTATGCATATCGAAACACAGAGATGAAACTCAAGCAAATAAATTAGTCAAACAGTAAAGGAGAAAGGCCAGAGTTGAGCATTTAAACATTTTTTAAAACATTTGCAGAAACCCTATTGGGAATCAAACCCCTAGTTTTAGGGGAAAAGTGAAATCGGTTGATAATAGTGGTAAAAATGAAAGAATCTTAAAGGAAAACTATTAAATAAACTCCAAACACTTCAAATTTAAAGAGATCTGAACCTATTTGGCCAGAAATAGGTGATGTGGCGCCCCCCTTTTTCCCCGCGGAGGTCGGGTTTGGGACATTTTGGGTCAAGACAACTCTTCAAAGGGGTTTGCATTTTTTGAGAGTCGCCACCTAACAATTTTAAAGGTGTGTTAGGGCACCTATGGGGTTCATTTACAACTACGTTGTTAACCAGAGATAGGGTAAGGGCTTGAAATTATCCCAAGGGGAAGGTGTTAGGCACCCCTCAGGATCCACAAGTGTGGTTCCCGGCCAAATAGCTTTTGTGAATTTGTACGATTTAGCAAACAAAAAAATAAAGGCTCAAATAAGAGGGGGTTTAAGTCCTTAAGCATATAAGGTGTCTGAAAACAGTTATAGAAAGGCTAAGTTTTGAAAAGAGTTCCAATCTAAACATTTAAAGTAAAGGATTTCCTAGGTTTGTGATAATATTGATCACATCAATGCAATACCCAGTATGACACTCCTCAAAGAGGGGCTACACGTGCTATTAGCACATCGGTCATCATGTCCATATTCTACCCTTTCCCATCCTGTGAAGGTAACTAAAGCGCGTGTTGGTCGCGAACTCTATTGCGCGTTGTTACCCGCTCCTTCCTATTAGTCCTGGAGGAGGTTAGAACTACTATCCTAAAAGGGAGGTTTCTAGGCAGACCCTCAGGTTTTAAAGGTAAAAATACTAGGGCGACATACAATAAACAAGTAGGACTTGCAAATAAAGGGAGAGCAAGGAAAACAGGTAAAGGCTCACATATACCTCCACAAGTAAAGCAATTAGACAACACGACTCAAACACATTTAAGGGCAGTATTTAAGTTCATAATCCTAAGACATGGTGTCTAAGTGAGTTTAGAATATAAACAGATAGGAAGACATGTCTTATTACTCAGGAAAGGGTCCTAATCAATTTGCCTACTGGTTTTAGCATGCTGGTAGTTAAACATGATCACAAAGACAGATTTGGTTTTTTTATTTTTCTTGTAATTGATTACCTAAGGCTTGCCTAGATGTAAAATAACATGCAACAGTTGTACTAGTTTGATAAGGATTCCGGACTATTAATCCTAATAGCATGTGATTCTACATATGAGCAAAGTACTGATTGACAGTTTATTTAGAACATAGTACTGTGTGTTTAAGCTAAGTATGATCCTATGAACATGATATCTAATATGCATAGACAGATATGCAAAATGCAAAATTCCTAGATAGGATTTTCTAAGTGCATAAAATCAAAGTATTTTTGAACATACTTTCAGAAGATGCAGCAAGTATGAGAATGACTGATTTTAGTAGCGGATTGTTATCCTAAGCAGGATTTCTAGGTGGACTACAGGATTATTGCATTATTGCACAACATCAGGAACAACATAAGTGACAGGTTTTAATACTTGTTCACATATAACATGATCTCTACGTATATAGCATGGCAAAGCATGATTGCAGATTTGTTAACACATTCGTTTAAGGCAGGATTTAAAAAATACATTATCAGAATGACATGATAGCAGTTTTTTCTTTATTGTTATTACTGATCCTATGAACAAGATTTTTTCTAGGTTAGGATGATATGCTGAAAGAAAAGCAGGTGTATCAACATGTATGGCATGGTTGATCCCTAGTCATGGTTACTACTGCGCACATAGAGAAAAGTAAACCTAGAGAGACATGATATCTACCCAGACTTATACTATAGCATGCATACACCACCTATTTTTCACTATCCAGCCCCAGAATAGTATTTACAATTACAAGCCTTTGAATATGAATTACATAATTAAAATAGGAAAAGAAGAAGTTAACTATAGGGAGCCTTCCACAGTAGGCCCAAGTATCCAGGTCCTCAATGCGGGTGTGTCAGAGTTCCCTCAGGATCTCTGAGGACCCCCGGCAGTGCTCACGCCCAGATTTAATAGCCAAGATAGAGTAAGTGCGGTGTGGAAGAGACCACTCTTGTGTGTCAAAGTTCAGAGAGAGCTCAAAGGTCCCTAAGCAATTCTCACACAAAAGGGGCAGAATCTAGGCTTCTATGAGTATATGTGAGAGTGCTTGATATAGTTTAAGAGAATAGAGTTGAAAATAGTTTTCTGAAAACAAATTGTAAAGAAAAAATAGATTGTAGAAAGAGCTTGTCTTAGTGAATGCAGCTTGAAAGAGAGGAAGTATAGTTAATGACTCAGAATCATGACCGCATACATAGTGCAGGGAGACAGACACAAACAGGGAATAGGGGATAGGGGACAAGTAGGCCATACATAGAAACAGATTTGTATACAAGTTAACATTAGAGATGCACTAAAGCATCATAGACCTGTACAGGGCCTAAACAATCACAGACATAGTTGGTCACAAAGAGTTCATGCCAAGAACTTAATAGAAACAGATTGAGGGAGTAGCATAGAGGGCAGCACATGATCAACATAGTTGCACATAGGTTTGAGAAGAGATTCAAGGTATATCATATAGACTAAGTAACATGTGGTGCATGTTGTAGTATACTAGGAATTGAGGAACACATAAGTGAGGCAGAATCATGTTGAAACATGCAAATGGGGGAGGGGTAGTGACATGCTGAGCATAGCATGCAGACTAATTGCAAGTAGAACAACTAAACCATAAGTAGAAGCATATTAAGAAGAAGATGAATCGAAATACCCAAAGAAACATATTGTTTTGAAGCTCTAAATATAAATTGAAGACATATCAGTTGGGAGATAGTAAGTACAGAATGAAGAGTAAGAAAAGTAGAGCAACTAGTTTTGCCTTGCAGCCGACTAGTAATAGTAGCAAGTAATCAGGGGAAGAACAGTAGAGAATATATGAGTAAGAGAGGGTCTGAAAAATGTGTGTGTTCGTGTCTTGTTAATGAAAGAGCAAGGTATATATATAGTGTAATTCTAGGTAGCAAACAAGGTAAAAACCAAAGTCAATCAGTAATTATGGGACTTTGTATCAATTAGTGTAAAATCAGCATAAATACTCCCTTAATTGATGGGGTTAACTTCAAACGGTAATAGACAGGTAGCCAAATAAGGCAAGATACCATAAGATGGGAATATAACAGATAAGGAAATATTTCCACATAGTACAATTATAGGACAAGTAATTAGGTTAGGTACTGAATATCCAATTAAGGAAAATGCTTAACAATCACATTGACAGCATAATCAACTATAGAGTAAGGTAGGAAAATATTTCATAAGTCAGAAAATCAGTAAAGAATATCACAGGAAAATCAGTGAAGCATGTTAATCATAGGGAATCAGATTCGACTAGAAGGTAATATTAACCAAATGAAAGTATTAAACGAAGCAAACATAGCATAAGATAGAATAGGCAGAGCAGGGTAAGAGAATCACATAGATCAGGGATTTAATTTAGAACATAGTAAAATAATTAAAGGAAATAATGGAGTAAACATGATACGAGCAGAGGACACAAAGATCAGAAACCTTAATGAACAAAATATGGTAAAGTCACAGAAAAGCTCAGACCATTCGTGGGAAACATGTACTCATACAGGTTAAACGAGCAAATTCATCAAAACAGACTCAAAATCCTAAGATTAAGGCAAAGCTACTTAGGTTGCCAACATAGTAAGTCAGATGAGGGGAAAAACACAAATAAATCATTTAAAAATAGTAGAAATTATGGAATAATACTTAAAATCAGAAAGAGAATTATTCTTTATTGAGAAAGGT
Organism: Nicotiana undulata; assembly: GCA_005239495.1. Taxonomy (NCBI): domain Eukaryota; kingdom Viridiplantae; phylum Streptophyta; class Magnoliopsida; order Solanales; family Solanaceae; genus Nicotiana; species Nicotiana undulata. Next base: position 52,929 of record ML248738.1, read on the forward strand.
GTTAAGAAACCCTAACTTGAAGATTAAGAGTCATTTTTAAAGAAAACTCGGAATCTTTAAGGAAAATAGAAAAATATAACTCATAATACATCCAGATTTGTCATAGATCTAAGAAATCGAGAACCAACAGTTAGGGTTTTAATGAGATAACCCAAAAGAGAGAAAATCGGCTCAGAAACCATAGGTTTTGGCCGGAGATGGGAAAATCTTACTCGGACAGGCCAAGGGTGGCTTGAGAAACATGAACACTCATGGGGGGAGGTGAACCGCTTCAGGATCTCCTGAGGACCTCAGGATAGTTATACCCGGTGTAGGAGGAAGTCATGAAGCTAAGAGGGGTGACGACCCATGGTTTCCGGCAATAGAGGTAGCCGGAGAAGACGAAGGAGCCTCATCGGAGGTCGGAGAGACTGGAAGTCTCTAGAGGAGGCTGGAGAGATAGAGAGAGAGAGAGTAGAGAGATGAGAGCCTGAGTGAAAATGAGGGACGGGGGTAAGTCATTAGGATTAACTTAGGTAAGTATTAATCTGGGTCGTTGATTCAAATTAATCAACGGCTCAGATTGATCGAGGGGTTGGGCCGGGTAGAAATTTAGGTCTGGGCTGGGTAATTAGGCTGATTATTGGGCAGGGGTCTGGGTTAAATTAGGCTAGTATAGGAATTAAAAAGTGGCTATTAATTAAATACCCGTTAAAATAGATAAATAATTAATAAAAATAGCAAATGATTATATAAAACAAAATTAATGCTAAATAAGTAAAATTAAAGTAATTAACTAATATTAAAAATATAAGAGGACTAATTATTGAATTAAAATGGTATAAAATGCGCATTTAGGCTATAACTGCAAGATTATTGTAATTATATCTAAATAATGCCAAATTGGCTAATTAATAAAATAATTAAATCCTATGTACATGTGATCTCGAAGTCTACTGGTTATATAAAGTCTAAGGGTCAGGATTTTTTCTTTAGAAGCTTTCCATGGACACTAGGATTCAATCAAAAAGAAGAAACTTCAAAAGCAGTCGTGTGGATATCGTTTCATGACCTGCCGCCAAATTCTTTTGCAAAAAAATCGCTAATGTCAATTGCTGCAGCGTGTGGGAAACCTCTTGCTGTAGATAAAGCTACTCAAGATCGAACGAGACCAAGCGTTGCTAGAGTTAAAGTGTTACTTGACCTCCTAGATAAACACCCTAAGAGAATTAGGCTGCAAATTGTAGATGGAGTTACTGGAAAAATCGTGGAACACTATCAGGAGGTGACCTATGACAATTTACCTAAGTATTGCACCTTTTTTAAACATCAAGGACATGAAGAAAGATCATGTCGTTTGATGAATGGTAAGGCAAAGGGAGTTGATGGACTTGAGAGTTGAGAAGGGGCAGTGCATGATGGAGAACTTGCTGGTGAGATGGCTAATTTTGAACAGCTAAAAGGAGATGCTAGGGCCTATTTGAATGCTAAAAGAGCTGGGCAAATTGAGGCTACACGTCAAGTTGAGCAGCAGGTAATTCAAAGTGCACAAGGAAATCAAAATGTTTCTGGGAACAACAATAATGAGATGAATCGAGCAAACACGAATATCTCTGTAGGTGATGCTTTTAAAATTGGTAAGGGTCCATCTAAGCCTACACGAGATGTTCCTGCTAAAACGGCCTTAGCAACGATTCGCAACGCAATAAATCCAGTTGTGCAAGCGTATGACAATTTGCTTTCTACGAAGGAAGCAACTGTTGCATCAACTGCTGCAGGTCTAAAGGTAACTGTTGATCGGGGGGATGCAACTGTGCAAATTGGGAAGGCTATTAATGATAATAGTGTAGCTGGTGATCGGAGTGAACAGGGAACTCTGGTTCAGGGAACTGGTTTAAGTGCAAATTTGGAGGCTACTACTGTAATGAATGCAACTGGTGATCAAGATTTTGCACCTGTCAAACCAGTGGAGAAATCAGCAGTAGCAGGTGTTGAATCAGTTTCTGGGCATGTTAATACAACCTAGGAACAGTCTAATTTTCAGCAAATAACAGGTGAAAAACCAGCAGACTATTTTGGTGTTACTGATGGGATTAAGGAATATCATATTGGGACAAAGGCAGGTGCTTTAATAGCTACATTTGGAGTTGCTAAACAGGATGTTGCACTAGTTGATATAGCTAGAAAACCAGCAGATCCTACAGCTACTGCTATGCAACAAACAGAATGTGAGGCTAGAATTTTGATGCAACAGGAAAAAAAAATCTGGACAGGAATGTGGTCAAGTGGCTGCAATTTCCAGTAGAAATGAGGACAAAAATATGGAGGAAGATTGGACTACAGTTGCTGGAAAAAAAACAGCTGCAAAACAAAGTGCGGTTGGTCGCGAGAAGGTCCATCATGCTGGTCAAACTGATGGGGCAAAAAATCTGCTTACTCTGAACTCTAATGAGGTTTTGATGGATAATGATTCAGTTGAGGGTAAGGATATGCAGATTATGGAGATTGAAGGAGGATCACACAAGCCTAACACTGTTAACCTCACGACAGTAGGAGCTACATTTCTAGAGAACTTGAATCCTCCCAATGCACTCACCAGTAACTTCATACCTAATGCAACTAAAGTAGATTTACCATTGAGGAACGAGCATGTTGGAGTTGGTTTGAATTCTTCTAGTCTTGAAATACCATCTAATTATATTGTTGAAGCAGTATTTGATCGAAATGCAAAATCGGTAGCTATTACTACTGCTCGAATTGACAGTAACATTGTGACTACCTCAAATAATTTTGATCTTCCTACTGATGCTGAGGATCCTGAAGATGCTGCAACAGGTTTAAATGATAATGAGCAGTCCAAACAAATAGTCCCAATGTCCAGTAATGAAGGAGGCCAAGGCAGTGTTTCCTTTGCTGCTTTGATGAATGAACTTGGTGTGGAGGATATTGGGCAGCGATTGCAGCAACTTGAAGGCAGCAGGGAACAGCAGCTAGCACACAGTACCAATGAGGACGCCCAGGCAGCAGCTATGATGTTGAATACAACCCCAAATATCAAGGCACCGGTCACGCTAAATACCTCAGTTTTTGAAGTCCCCTCACAATTGATGCAACCCTTTGGTGAGCATGCTAGTGAATATGGACAGCAACTACTATCAACAGGTAATAATCAACACATAGGTGTGCTTTCAGTTTCACAAGCATCCACAAATGAGACAAGTGGATCAAAGGATCAACAACGTGCGACGAGTGCAATTGTTGTTAGACGCAAGACTTGGGGTGAGAGAGTTGAAGAGGAGGAAAATAACATTCCTACACTACTTTTCTCAAGCCCTCAAGTGGAAAAAATCATTAAAATTGCTCAGAATGAGATGATGATGATGAATGATAATTTGGCAATTGAGACGATGATGCGCAAATCTACATTATGGACTAACCAACGCAAGGACGATGATGATAAAGACTGGGGTATTGTTTTTGCCGGGGATGATCAGGCCAATACAGTAGCAGCATCAACGACAACTCCAGGACAACAAATGGATGGTAGGAAGTCCAACGGCAGTAACATCAAATAAGGAGCAGCTTGTACCAATCAACTCTGAGGGACATACAACAACAACTTTGAGCACTGGTCGTGAGGAAGAAAATATTAGGAGACTACCTATGAGAGTGGCCAAGCAAAAGCAAGGTGGCCCAACCACATCTACGAGATCTAACCAGTCAAAGAAGAAGCCATGAAGCAACCGTCTAAGATATTTATTAGTCTAGTTTTAGTATTTATATTCGTTTCTAGTGTTACATATTGTGATATCATTATTGGGCCTCATAAGCTCAATTATGGTAATAGGCAGTATGTAATTTCATATTCTATCGTCCTACCTCTAGTAGGACATCATAGACTTTTGTTTTTTTTTAATTTTTTATTATTATAAATAAAACACTACTAGGCTCACAGCCTAGTAGTATAATTTAATTTTAAAAAAGAATAATAGTTAAATCCTAATAGGATTAAAGTGATATATTTAGTTAGGAAATATTTTGAAATTATTTATAATATAATTTATGAATATTTATTGAATATAAAGTATTGAATAAATTGGAAAATAAATTAATAAAAAATATGTAAAATTATGAAAAAATGCCAGTTATTATAAAAAGTGATTTTGAAGGTATATATGCAAATTTTAAAATAGATTGAAGAAAAATTGGGTATCAACAGCTGCCCATCTTTACCCAAAAAGGATGAAAGAGTTGTCGGGTAAAGATATGAGGGCCAATTTTGACCGAGTGAAATGGTTTGAAGGAATATAGGCCGCACTCTGGTTTCTGAGTTGCCTAACTATCCTTGGTTTTACAGGAATCAGGACGTATGCAGTTCAGGAGTCACCGGCGAAGTATACTGATGAAGTTTTGCAAGGACGGACGCAACGTATAGGGTTAGGTGAACAAGAGGTTTGCGGGGGTGGTTAGGAGAAATGGAGCGGGTCCGCTCCTGCCGCGATGGCCGTTGATTGTCAAATTACCTGCAAATAAATAATATAAGCATATATTGTGCGTAATTTAAACATGATGCAAGTTTCCGTCGGACCATGAATGTTGTCTTTGGACAGTTAAGGATGACGCCCTTAGACCATGATGTCCTAGGCCATGAATTTCTCGATGCAGGATTTGCAAGCCACGAAATGATGTTTTCGGGCCATGAGAATGGTGCCTCCGAACGATGACGCCTTTGAATAATGATATGCTAAATGATTAAAGAGATCCTCGGGCCATGACATAGTGTTCTCGGGCTATGAACATGGTGCCTCCGAACGATGACGCCTTTGGATAGGTTGGCGATATTTCAGTCCATGAAGATGCAATAGTATGATGCGAACAAGACAAATCTTAGTCTTGTGAATTAAAGGGGCAGAGCTTAGCCCGAAATGAAAGCGAAGTGAATAATGCTTGATACAACAGTGGTCTTGGAAAGTAAATTGGAGACAGAGCTTAGCCTCGAAAGGCAGAAAAGTAGCCTTATCCAGATGGAAGTAGAGCTTAACCTCGGAAGGCAGAAAGGTAGCCTTATGCATAGCAGGTGCAGATGGATACAACGTTTAGTCTCGGAAGGTAGAATGGTAGCCTTATGCAAGAATGCGATGCAGATGGAGACATCGTTTAGTCTCGGAAGGCAGAATGGTAGCCTTAAGCCAGAATGCGATGCAAATGGAGACAACGTTTAGTCTCGAAAGGCAGAATGGTAGCCTTATGCAAGAATGCGATGCAGATGGAGACAACGTTTAGTCTCGGAAGACAGAAAGGTAGCCGTGCAAGAATGCAATGCAGATGGAGACATCGTTTAGTCTCGGAAGGCAGAAAGGTAGCCTTATGCAGGAAAATAAATGATGGTAGGAATTCTTAGCTGATAGCAGATTGCAGCATTGTGATTATTGCGAGTGTTGTGATTACGGAGCATTATTTGTATTGATAATAGATACCGGCAAGTATGATGGTTTTGAGAATTATGGTCTTGAACATGTTCGTCCTTTGTGTGGACATCGAACTTTGGCATTTGCAATTGTGAAGAGATTTGAGACTTCTCTGCGTGTTTGTTCTTTGTGCCTGCATCAAAAGAAAAATCGTGAGTTTTGTAAAGGGGGAAGGTTAGTTCGTATCCCCGTTGTCTTTGCTTGACTCGTTCGGCTTGATCTGATGATATTGTCTGTATCATTGGGGTAGCGTTTGCTAAACAAGTTTTTTCAAGTATAAGCATGCATGATTTTGTAAACGTATAACATAACATATAATTTAAAATAGTTTTAGATGAACCGACGACCGTGACACAGCTCGATACATTGGAACCTTTCCTGCTACGGGATTTTGAGTGTCTTCCTCAAACTTTTTCCCCAGTTTGATGAGTGAATGCTTCTGACTGTTGATCGTGCGGCGATCGGCTGAACTTGCTTCAAAATTTTGAGGGTCCTCCTCAAAATTCTGCCCCAGTTTCCCATTGCGGGGAAAAGGAAATTTTATTGAATTGTGACCGAACCCATAGGGCTACCTACGTATCCCCTCTTAAACGGGAATCAGGTCAGGCGTAGTTCAATTTACAACATTGATAGAAGCATACAAGATTACACATAATAATGCTTGACTGCATCTGAATTGATTGGTTTCGGCCAAATCTCCCCGTCCATCTCGGCAAGTATAAGTGCTCCTCCTGTTAGCACTCGGTGAACCATGTATGAGCCTTGCCAATTGGGAGAGAACTTCCCTTTGGCTTCGTCCCGATGTGGGAAGATTTTCTTTAACACCAGCGGCCCTGGTGTGAACTGTCTTAGCTTGACTTTCTTGTTGAAGGCTCTAGTCATCCTGTTTTGATAGAGTTGACCATGACAGACTGCATTCATTATCTTTCTGTCTATGAGGGCTAGTTGCTCATAACGGTTCTTTACCCATTCTGCGTCGCTGAGCTCAGCTTCTTGCATAATCCTTAGAGATGGAATTTCAACTTCGGCAGGAATAACCGCTTTTATACCATAATAATAGCATATAGGGAGTTGCCTTTGTTTATGGGTGGACCATGGTGCGATATCCCAATAAGGCAAATGATAACTTCTCGTGCCATTGTTTGTGCCTTTCTATCATCTTCCTTAGTATCTTTTTGATATTTTTGTTAGCGGCCTCAACAACTCTATTCATCTGAGGTCTGTATGTTGTGGAATTCTTATGTTTGATCTTGAAAGTCTCACACATAGCTTTCATCAAGTCACTGTTGAGATTAGAACTGTTGTCGGTAATGATTGACTCTGGAACTCCGAACCGACAAATAATGCGGTCGCGGACAAAATTTGCCACGACTTTCTAAGTTACTGCTTTGTAGGAGGCTGCCTCGACCCATTTAGTGAATTAATCAACGACTACCAGAATAAACCCGTGTCTGTTGGAGGCAGCATGCTCGATTGGTCCAATAACGTCCATCCCCAGGCGGCGAATGGCCATGGTGAGTTTGTTGCATTGAGCTCATTTGTAGGTACCTTTATCATGTCTCCGTGTATCTGACAGCGGTGGAATTTTCGGACATACTAGATGCAGTCGGTTTCCATAGTCATCCAAAAGTAACCAGATCAGAGTATCTTCTTTGCCAGAACAAAACCATTCATATGTGGGCCGCAAGTCCCAGCATGAATTTCCTCTAGTAGTTTTGATGCTTCCTTTGCGTCAACACACCTTAATAGCCCCAAATAGGGGGTCCTCCTATACAGGATCCTTCCGCTGTGAAAGAAATTGTTGGATAGTCTTCAAAGTGTGCGTTTCTGAGCGGGATTCGCAAGCTCTGGGTAATCTCTGTTTGCCAAATATTCCTTGATGTCATGAAACGAAGGATTTCCATCTGCTTCTTCTTCGACGTGGGGACAATAAGCTGGCTGATTATGGATATTTATGGGAATACGGTCAATGAAAATCTTGTCTGGATGCTGGATCATTGAGGACTAGGTAGCCAATTCATCGGTGAACTCATTCTGGATTCTAGGGACATGCAAAAATTCTATCTTAGTGAACCTCTTTCTTAACTCCAGTATGTGATGCAGATACAGTGATATCTTGGAATTCTTGGTTGCCCATTCTCCTTGTACCTGATGTACCAGCAAATCTGAGTCACCATTTACTAACAGCTCATGTACGTTCATGTCAATGGCCATGTTGAGCCCTAAGATACATGCTTCATACTCTGCCATATTATTGGTGCAGGGGAACCTGAGCTTGGCAGATACCGGATAATGTTGGTATGTTTCCGATATTAGGATTGCTCCAATGCTAACTCCTTTGAAGTTTGCTGCTCCATCGAAGAACATCCTCCAACCGTCATAGGATTCTACAATGTCTTCTCCTATGAATGATACCTCCTCATCGGGGAAATACATTTTTAGAGGTTTGTATTCTCCATCCACAGGGTTCTCAGCGAGGTGGTCTGCCAGTGTCTGTCCCTTGACCGCTTTTTGAATCACATAGATAATGTCAAACTCACCCAGCAGGATTTGCCACTTGGCTAGCTTGCCAGTGGGCATGAGCTTCTGAAAGATGTACTTTAATGGATCCATCCTTGATATGAGATATGCTGTGTAGGCACAGAAGTAGTGCCTTAACTTTTGAGCGACCCAAGTCAAAGCACAACAGGTGCGTTCCAGAAGAGAATATCGGGCCTCATACAGAGTGAACTTCTTGCTGAGATAGTAAATAGCTTGTTCCTTCCTTCCTGTTCGTCGTGCTGCCCTAGAACGCAGCCGAAAGCTCCATCTAACACGGCAAGGTAGAGTAATAGAGGTCTACCTGGATCAAGTGGTACCAAGACGGGCGGTGTTGAAAAATATTCCTTGATTCAATCGAAAGACTTTTGGCACTCATCAGTCCATTTGGTTGCAGCGTCCTTCTTCAACATCTTGAAGATCGGCTCATAGATAAATGTAGATTGTGCAATAAACCGGCTGATGTAGCACGTCTTTCTTGTTCCTTGGCGGCGGCAGTTCTTGAATGGCCTTGAATTTTTACGGATCCAATTATATTCCCCGACGGCTCACAATAAATCCCAGCAACTTCCTAGCAGGAACCCCGAATGAACACTTCGCGGGGTTCAGTTTCAGGTTATATTTTCGCAACCTATTAAAGAACTTCCTCAGATCTTCTATGTGGCCCGTGGCTTTCCTGGACTTGATAATAACATCATACACATATACCTCGATCTCCTTGTGAATCATGTCATGGAATATGGTGGTCATAGCCCTCATGTAGGTAGCCCCTGCATTCTTCATGCCGAATGGCATCATCTTGTAACAGTACACTCCCCACGGCGTAATGAAATCCATTTTCTCAGCATCTTCCTCATCCATCCAAATATGATGATAACCAGCGAAGCAATCCACGAATGATTGTAGTTCATGCTTTGCGCAATTGTCAATCAGGATGTGTATATTTGGCAAAGGGAAGTCGTCTTTCGGACTGGCCCAGTTGAGATCCCGGTAGTCTACATAGACTCTGACCTTCCCATCCTTCTTCGGCACAGGTACAATGTTGGCTAACCATGTGGGGTACTCAACCACTCTGAGAACTTTGGCATTGATCTTCTCGGTAACTTCTTCCTTGATTTTCAAACTCATTTTGAGCTTTTGCTTTACCGGTGGACACATTGGATTGGTCGGAAGTTTGTGAGCCACAATAGACGTACTTAGACAAGTCATGTCATCATACGACCAGGCGAATATGTCCTCATACTCTTTCAGAAACTCTGTGTATTCTTTCTTTTCTGATGGTGAAAAATGAATGCTGATGCGAGTCTCCTTGTGTCACGACCCGAAATCCCAACTTGGGGCAAGACTGCGTCTAACGTTGAACCCGCTAGACAAGCCAACGTTTGAGCTAGATAAAATTCATTAACAACTAACACAGATAAGATAACTAAAGCATTGATGGCCCACAATGTGAAATTTAACAAATAGCCAATAATACGTAGCAATTTCGAAGTAAAACCCATATACAAATCCCAGAACTGGTGTCACATACTCACGAACTATCTAAGAGATTACTACAAACAAAAGGTCTGAAAATAAATACATAGGACTGTCTTTGAAATACAAAGTAAGACAGAGCTGAAAGTGAATAGTAAAAGGTGACGTCAAGGCCCACGAACGTCTGCGGGTCTACCTCGATGTCTCCTGTGTGAACTGATGAGATTCTCCAACCGTCAGTGATCACCGGGTCCGGCTGCGTAGTCTGCACAACATAAAAAAGTGCAGGTGTAGCATCAGTACAACTGACCCCATGTACTGAGTAGGTGCCGAGCCTAACCTCGGCAAAGTAGTGACGAGGCTAGGACCGACAACAATATATGTACCTATGCAATTCTATATAATAACAGGAGAATATCGACAGAAATAAGCAAGTAAGACAGATACGGGGAGAACATGCTGGGGGTAAAAGGGCAACAAAATGCTAGTACGGTAGAACAGGGTAATCACTTAAATGTAAAGATAAAGGCAGGAATTTAACTTCTCAAACAGATAATGAACAACAAAAGGCACGTCATGACCCCTCGTGCATAACCTCACAATCACTCGGCACGGAATGTCCCCTCGTGCATATAAAA
>ML248739.1:868-11979 GCA_005239495.1 Nicotiana undulata
TTTTCTGAAAGCTGATTTTGAACTCATTATTTGATGAATACTACGTGGTGACTTGGTGTTTTACTGGTTTGTGGAATTGTGTACATGTTCTGTGTGTTTATATTACTCAGACTGTGATTTATTTTCATTACTACTGAGTTGGCGTACTCATAAAGACTCCCTGTGCCTCTGTGCACAGATCCAGGTACTAGTTCGCAGCAGTAGCTGACGCAGTTGATAGCAGCATTTCACGGGATTTCGAGGTAGCTGTCCAGCGTCCACAACTTCTCCATTTCCCTTCCTTATTTAGTCTTAGCATTTGATTTAGAGACATATATTATAGTTTTAGCAGAGTTAGATTTATTTATTCTTAGATGTTCATGACTATTGACTCCAGTTCTTGGGAGGTTTGTTTAGAGTATTAAGGGGACGCTAAGACTTATTTATATTAATTATGATGTGGTTGCTTGCTTATTATTTAATTGTGAACTGTGATAATTGAATAAATGCGTAGTAAAGTGATGGTCGGCTAGCCTAGTTCCACGATAGGCGCCATCACGGCCTGTTAGGATTTGGGGTCGTGACAGAAATCATTAGATAAAGTTTACTTTAAATTTATTTTATTGTGTCTAAGTAAATAATCAAAGGAAAATAGCTAATCGAATTCTATCATTGGCTTGCCTAGCAAGTGTGGTGTTAGGCGCCATCACGATCCCTAAGGCTGGGAATTTGGGTCGTGACAACTAGGCTCCCATGTTAGAATTCCTATGTGCAGACTTCTATCCTTTATTCTGCTAGACCCTCACGTAAAACCTTTATGTATAAAGTTCCTTAGGCTATTTTTGGATCATGCTTTTCTTTGCAACTCTCTAAGGAATGGTTCATTATCTTATAGTGGTCAATTCTATCGCTCTTAAACTTTCTTTCAAGAATTACAAGCCTCAACTTGCTTCATATGTATCTCGTGTGCCTTCAATCTAGCTTAGTCATGTTATATGTCTTAACTAGAACTGCTATTAGCTATAGATTTAAGAGTTAGTGTTCACGTTGTTTTAGTTAGATTCTATAAGTCTTTCATCACTAGTATGGCTGAGTTTGGCATGTGTTGGGCCATGCACGTTGGGCATGAAACTCAAGTGGTTACGAAAATAATTGTCTGAGTCTGCTGTTGTGCGAAGAATGAGACCATTGAAGGCCTAGAGATATCCCTGGGTTGTTTTGCATTGGGCATGTAATTTTTCTATTGGGCTTGTAGTTGTTTCATTCTGTAACTAGTCATATTTAGGTTTATACTATGTCATTTGGGCTTGTAATAATTTGTAATAATGGATAATGGGGAGATTAATGAAAGGGGACTGGGGTATTCTAATATTTGCATGAAAGGGTAGAAAACATGCCTATAGGGTCACGTGCTTTATGTGCTATTTTGTTTTACTTGCTTTACTTCTGCACATCAATAGAAATCATGGTTATAGGAATCATGCATACCTCATTCATACACTGTTCAAACACATTAGTCTAAGTATTTGCCTTACTTGTTTCTATGTTATTACTATGCATTTAGACAGTATGCTTATAAGATGTAATAACATATGCTTTGTAATATAGATATCATGCCTATAGGACCAGAACTAATCAGTTGGTCAATCGCTTCTATTGTATTGGTGTACTGCTCATCTAGATGCCATGCCTATAGGTCTAATAATCAATCAATTGCCGACATCATTTGTATTGCCTCGCTTAGAAAGCATGCCTATAGGGAACGACTATAAAATCAATTGCCAATTATTAGAAATCCTGCACATAGGATACTGTCACTCGCCTAGAAAGACTGTCTATAAAATCATCGCCAATAATTTTGAGTTTTTCGAACCGTTTTACTGTCTCATTGCACAAACATTTTAGAGATCATGCCTATAAGATTTGCAATGTCTTTAATATGCAAATTTGCTAGTCTAAAGCTGCAGTACTATATGTACAATACATGAACTCAGAAATCACGTAGGAACCATGCCTAGAGGATTTAACAACCCAAATACGTCTTAATTATGAAGGCGTCCACTACTTAATCTGAAAATCAGTCTGCGTGCTTCTTTGTTTACGTGTAGAGGCTAACATGAGCCACTCTTTGCTGTTATGTGTAGTCCTATTTATTTTGTATGCGCGATTAGTTTTTATCATTTTTGAGCAGCCTAAGTAAGTCTAGAACCACCCAAATAGAGGTCCAAATCCTCCTGGACCATAGGCATGGGACGGGTAGTGCACGCATAGGACACTACTTAGAATTGAATTAGAACGCTTTAGATCAACAACTTCAACATAGTAATCGGGTAGCAGGAGATGATAGTTTGTGCTCGCTGAATAATATGAGCAACTCCTATATAAAAGGAGTTGTGAAGTATTATTTATGTTGCACGGGCTGATCCCTTAGGCTAAAAAACTTAGGACCCCCCTCCCTCATATGCTTGCTATTCACACTTAGTCATTTAATATAGACCATCATAGTTGTATCCTTGTAATCCTTAAGATTTGTACCAATTCTCATTGTGTTATAATAAAATTCTTCGACCTTCATATTCTCTTCTGTTTATTTGATCATCTAGCCTAATTGCATAATCCACACAGTCTTAAGTTTGGTTGGGACCCACAATTATGGACCTCGAAGAGTGCCTAACACCTTATCTTTGAGGTAATTTGATCCCTTACCTGATCGTTGGTGGCGGTGACTAGTCAAACAGAGTTATTTGCATAATAGGTGTCCTAACGCACCTCAAATCGTTATGTGGAGACTCTTATCTTTTAATACTCTACCCTTCATTTAAAAGAGTTGTCACATATCGAAACCCGATTTCGCGAGAAAAAGGGGCGCGACAAGCAAAACCATCAGGATCGGAGCCCCAACCTTCACCCTTAGAAACCCCAATTTCTAACTGATGTCGCCCCAATTCACACCACAATTTGGGGTTGTGAAACGGTCAATTGTAATTTTGATTACCCAACTAGGAGTCGGGATCGATTCCTTGGGGAGCGTATATGGGATTAGGTATATACTCGTACTAAGCGTATAACGTGTCTAAGATGCACTTCCACATAATTGTTTTTTTAGTCTACTTTTAAATTATGCTACTGCTTGCAAATGTAAAGCTAGAGAATGATATTTTTGGTGTTATTTTTAAGTTTGTTAAAGATCTAGGGTTGTGACTTCCACCTAGGTGTTTGCCTAACAGGTTGTGGGCTTTAGAGCGTGTTTCGTTGGTCGGGGTATAATATAGAAATCAATACGCAATTATCAACTCAATACCCCTTGGTAATAATGTGGTTTTTCCCAAATTGACTTTCTCAAGTCCAAATGGGTAATACACAAAACAATTGATAGATGCTCAAGTCGAGTTTTACTATCTCTAGATTCAACCTTTTAATTGGGACTATCAATTTCTTGAGTTCATCCCAATTTCTTGTTAGCCAAGTTTACCTAGACTCAGTCTCTCTTTCTCAAGTAGAGACTAAGTCAAGTAGGCTTGAATCAATGTTTGCAACCATTAATTCTACAATTAGAGCAAGAACTAGGCTAAATTTACACACCCCACCATATACAAGCCCTATATCAAACACCCATTAGGTACCCACACTAGAGTTGGGTCACAACCATAACTAGAAATTTAGCTACTCATAGATGGTGATGAAGGAATTAAAGAAGAAAAGATGATTAAACTCATATTAAACGATAAAGAGATGAAAATCCAATGTAAAATTGACAAGCTATCATAAAATTTCCTAAAACAGTAAATAAAACGGCTCCCAACTTTCAGATGTTCAAACTTAACCTAATTTTGTAAAAAAAAAAACTATTTATACTCAACTTAATTTTTCAGACAAATTTGTCCTTTCGGAGGTTCTGCGGCCGCACAATTCTGTTTGCGGTCCGCACTTTGCTGTAGCTCTTGACAAAAGGGCTTATGCAGCCACACAATTTTGAATTGCGGCCACACTTCTTCAGTTCTACGGACCACACATTTCTGAGTGCGGTCGCACTTTTGAGTTTTGTGGCCGCACAATTATAGTGCGGTCCGCATTTCTTGATGGAATCAGACATGGAACTCTCTGATATTCATCTTCTGCGGCTGCAAAATTATTGTACGATCCACACTTTTCTCTGACAGAATTCCTTCATGATCTGCAGCCGCAGACAGAATTCTGCGGTCCGCACTTTGTCCTTTTTGCTTGACTTTTGTCTTGTCCAAAAATACTCCTTCTTAAGTTTAATTTCATCACTTTGGCTCATTTTCCAATACTCCTCCAAGTAAGCATAATTTATCAGCTTTCGGGAATACCTTTAAATATTTTTGAGCTAAAACGAAAGTAAAAAGGGCGCAAATAAGTAGTCAAAATCTCCACTTATCAACTCCCCCAAACTTAAGATTTTGCTTGTCCTCAAGAAAATAAGGTAATTCCCACCTCCACAAGAAAAGAGCTATTTTAGCTAAGCTAAGGTGAATCAAACACGCATAAATTGGGATCAATAATTACCCACACACTCATGAATTATCAACAAGGCAATGTTTTGAAGGTTAAAGCACAAATAACTCTAATGTGACACTTGAGCATCAAGAGTTAACTTTACTCATCAAGGAAGTTCACACTTTCATGTAGGTCACTGTGGAACCCAACTCCTCCTCCTATACTCTCCGTTAGCTCATCTCACTTAAGAATGTAGCACTCAATTCAATAATTTGTGAAAAGTTCGCTACACTCTCAAAAGAATATCACAAGTACGGCTCTAAGAACCATATGCTTGCACATCATGTAAATCATTACTAATGTAAGCTTACTCGGCTTGGCTTTTTCGGCATGTAATGAAAGCTTTTGGACTAAGGTGGGAAATGTTGGAATAGAACGGGTTCCTCTTTCCTTAAGAACTTCATTTTCTCTTTTTGGCTCATGCTTTGTCAGCTCTTTGAATCATTTTCTTTTTCCTTAGGTGAACTAGAGAGACTTGACATTACTATTTCTTGGTCATGATATTCATTTTCTCCTTCTTTGTTTTCTCCATGCTTTGCACTTTTGCTTTTCTTTGAATCCCTTCAACTCTTCAATTTATTCACTTTATTTTTATGTTTTTCTTTTGTTCTTTTTTTCTTTTTATTTGCCTTTTCTTTTCTTCATTTCTTTTCTCTTTTTGTAACTTGATACCACTTTCAAACTCCTCGTCTTTGCCCCCAAAGCTCGGGTGCCATGAGAGGGTCACTACAAAACGGGTAAAGGTATGAAAAAGGCTTTAGGCTCAAAAGGGTTGACTATGGATAACATCATTGGTGGGCCATGGAAAATTTCAAAACATGTCAAGGAGAGCCTACAATCACTTCTCAAGCCAAGCAAAACTTAGAATTTCGCCTATAAACACATTCAGGGCAAGTTCTAGGCCATTCGCACGGGTACTTGGACTTGCAACAAAACATCTCACCTCTCACACAGCTGGATAGTTAAAGAGGATAGAGTCTAGGGCCCACAAAAACCGTATTCAAGATTAAAAATCGCTAATGGTTCAACTAAACACTCGATGATTGCCTAAGTCAACACAAGAGTCACAGAGTCACTAACTAAAGCCATTTCTTTCCAAGAACTTCTTTTTAGCCATAAGTGTGTAGTTAAGTGTGTTGGTACCAAGTGACGCATGCTTGACCCTTATATTCATTATTACTACTGTTTTTACCTAAACATAAAAAACGGACTCAATCCCTTAAGAAGGTTGTCACGCCATCCAACGTTGGGAAGAGCCACCCGGTTCACATAAAAATCACATTTGGAAAGAACTGTGACATTAAGAAAACCAAAGGCTTATTGATCACTTAAACATAAAAAGAAGCTACCAAATCAAAAAGAAGCTATTAAATTAAATAAGATGTTAGACTACTAAGAAAACAAAATAAAGAAGCTAAGAAATAAACTACTTAAAGCAGAAAATGAATATACAAATCGAGAATGGGAAAGAGAATATATACATCAATAGAGAAGGAGGAATATATACATAATGAAAAAGAAAATAAAGATAAAAAGAGAGTATTATAGTTATTCCAAGCCAATGTCATATCAAATCAATCAAAATAGACCACTCCTCTGAATAAGAGTAAGCATTGTCCTTAATGCTTAACAAAAATCAAAATAAGGAAGGGTAGAGAGTAAAGAGAACTCCCTATGTGGTCTCAATGCCCATGACAACATCATCACCCCCAGGCTCCTCCAACTGGATCTCATCATCCTCTGCTTGGTGAGTAACGGGGTTGGTGAACATATGAAGCACCTCTTCAGCAGTATGGGCAACAAGGTCTGACTTGTCAGACTAGCCAGTTGGTGCCTCTACTGATGGTGCTGATGGGTCTGATGGTACTAATGGATCTGTCTCCATCAGTAAATCAAATAGAAGATCACCAGCTGCTGCAATCTTGGTCACTTCTTTTCTCAAGTTGTCCACTAATTTCTTCGAGGCATGCGATTTCCTTAGCTTATTCACATGTTTACCCAACTCCTCAATAGCCCCCCCTCCACATGTGCCACCAATGCATCCATGATGGTCTTCTGATATTCCAAGATCTTTTTCAATGTTTCTTCCGCTGATAAAGAACTGTGGTGCTTCTGGGGTGAAAGACTGTGCTGCAACAATACTGGATATGTCAGACAGCTTTGCAGTAGCTATCTATATCCAGTTGTTGAGACTCGCTAATGTCTAGGAGACTCGCAGCGTAGTGAGTGGATATGTGGAACTGGAAGGCACTGATACTGATGGTCTAGAAGATGGAGGTGGCGGCATGTCAGCTGTCTCGGTGGAAGGATCGACTGTTGTGGAGGGTATGGAAGTTGCAGAATGCATAGCAACTGAATTTGTAACCACCATCGTTGACTCATCAGACTGGCCTACGGTAGCAGTTTCCTTACCCTTGAGCTTCGAGTTCCCCGGGCCTTGCAAAGAATACCAGGAGAAGGGCTTATTAGCCCGCACCTTCATACCAAAACCTCTCGGCTCCACCTTTGCATCCGTGAGATACTCTGTGAGGGTGTTGGGATACGAGTAGGAGATCTCACCCACTATGACAACTACTGACATGTTGGCCGATATGATGGCACCCACATTGATTGGGTATCCGGCCATGATAGATTCCACCCAAACTGCCCGGGGGATTGGAATATTGTTCTCATTTTGGCTGGGGTCTATGTGGCTGCACACAAATGTTTGCCACCTTTTTACTTTAAAGTTGAGCGTAGCCCATGCAATGAGAAACCCCCCCCCCCCATGGTGGTCGTGGTCATGGAGCTGCCAAGATCTCTACTAGCCAAGGGCGAGCTGCATCACCTATCGAAAACTTCTCCAAGTACTGGACTGGCTCCACCTCCTCGAACCCCAAGTAGGTGTTTAGAGTGCTTTGATCAAATATGACCTTCAGGTTCCTCATTGTGATCACTTTTGTACCCTTCTTGATGTGTGCCACATTGGCATAGAATTCCCGTACCAAATTCTCCTTGGCATCCATAACACTCTATGTGAACATTATCCACCCCTTTCGCTCCCTGAACTATTTAAGCACATTTGGATTGAATATATCCAAATCCTTCAATAGAAATTGTCACTCAAGTGTGAGGTATCTCTAGGGCCACCACTCTTTGAACTTGGTAAATGCTGCCAGGATGACAAATCTGTCTTCCCATACCTCCTTATTTTTCGGCCTCTCTAGACCGCCCATTTCTGGTGTCACCTCTTCTACCATCATCTGGAACATCATCATCATCGTCCACTGTAACTGGTGTAGGGGGAGTGTGTGTATAGGAGGGTTCTAAACCTTGTCTTTCTGCATCTAAACCCTCAGAAGAACTTGCTGAGATGGAGGGTTCATTGCAGAGTTGGTACCTCCGAAGGAACTATGGTGGTTGAGACTGGGCCTCAGGTTGTTCCTCCACTAAGTGGACCTCAGAGGCTTCCCTAGATGGGATATAGTATCTTGATTCTGAGGGCTCTGTGGCTCTACCTCTCCTAGTGGTTGGCTTCTTGGCAATTGCCTTCTTCTACACTACAAGATGTTGAGTACCCTTGCCTCGGCCTCGAGAGGGTTCACCCCTCACTTTAGAAGTATCACCTTGACCACTTGATCGAACCATTGTTTGCAATACAAAGCAACATGAGTCAGTTAAAGTTCAGAAGCAGTCTGTAAAAAGTTGCAGGAAAAACATTGTGCAAATGTGAAAGTGCGGTCCCCAATCTTGAGTGCGACTGCAGACTACCTTGTGCGGATCGCACAATTTTGAAGTGCGGTCGCACAAATGAAGTGCGGACCACACATTATGAGTGCAGTCGC
This sequence comes from Nicotiana undulata, assembly GCA_005239495.1. Lineage (NCBI taxonomy): Eukaryota > Viridiplantae > Streptophyta > Magnoliopsida > Solanales > Solanaceae > Nicotiana > Nicotiana undulata. Next base: position 9,190 of record ML248739.1, read on the forward strand.
ACAAGTCTAGGCCCAGTGCTACTGGTTCTTTAAAGCTTGAATCTGCGGTCGCACACATTTTTCTGCGGCTGCAGTTCATTTTCTGCGGACCGCACAATTTTGAGTGCGGTCCGCACATTGAATGCATAACTTGTTGCCCTAACTAAGGATCTGCGGACTGCACAATTTCATGTGCGACCGCGCAATTCAAAATTATACGTCACTGAACTTAGGTTTTTTAGTTTTTGCACAATTTAGACATGGTATTGGAAAATTAGACATGATACATGATTTACCCAGCCCCTAATGAGTGCATATAAAATTACCCATACAATTTTAAGCACACATGATGAATCATGTGACATTGTAGGACTAAAAATAATTACATTAATTAAGAACAAAAAGTAAGAAAACTTAAAAAATCTATACATGAATTGAACATACCAATGATGAAGGATGATGGGAAAAATCTAGGTTGATGCAATGAGTGTGAAGTTTGAAACATTTTTTTTGCACTGTGCTTGTTGTGGTTTCAAGAGTTTAGACTGCGTAAAGTTTGAAACAGTGAGAGGAGGGCCTATTTATAGGTTGAACAAATTAGGTCAAAAATGCAGTTGAGTGCGACCACACAATTTTATGTGTGGTCCGCACTCTTTACCTGATCCCTTTTGAAGATCTGCGGTCCGCACAAAATTGTGTGCGGCCGCAGATATTTTGTGCGGACCGCACAATTTCAAGTGCGGCCGCAGAATGGCCAATTCTTTGCAATTTCAAACTTCAGAGAGTTGCATATTTGGGTCTCCTTTTGTGCGTGCACACAAAAAATTGTGTGGTCGTAGACTCCTTTCTGCTGTAGCATGCAAGATTATGCGGTCCGCACACCGCACAATAAATGTGCGGTCCACATTTTTTCAACACATAACCATTTTTTCGAGCGCAGTTCCTGCACAGCACACTCATTCCTGCAATTCACTTCAAAACCAGTTAGCAAAAAAAAACCTATCTAAAAAAAAGAATAAAAAGAAATATGGGTTGCCTCCCAAGAAACACCCGATTGAACATCGCATCACGACGTATATTATCATCAATCACTTGAAATGAATTAATGCCACGACGTGGCCATCATCAATCTTTCCAAGATAATGTTTCACCGGTGGCCATTGACTCTAAACACTTCGTCATTTTCATTATTCAAGTCTAATGCATCAAAGGGTGTCACATTCACAACCTCAAACAAACCACTCCACTTAGACTTCAACTTTCCCGTAAACATCTGTAACCGAGAATTGAACAATAACACAAGATCACCTTCTTTGAACTCCTTGTTCTGGATGTACTTGTCATGGAGGTACTTCATCTTCTCCTTGGATAAGGAAGAATTTGTATATGCATGGCACAAGAATTCATCAAGCTCATTCAATTATGCCACCCTTAAGTTAGCGGCGACATCCCATTCAAGATTAAGCTTCTTCAATGCCCATATAGCCTTGTGCTCAAGTTCCACCAGAAGGTGACAAGCTTTACCAAACACTAACTGGTATGGAGACATACCAATTAGTGTTTTGTAAGCCATCCGATAAGACAATCATCAAGTTTCTTCGACCAATCTGTCTGATTGGCATTCATTGTAATTGACAAAATACTCTTGATCTCCCGGTTGGAGACTTCCACTTGCCCGCTTGCTTGAGGGTGATAGGGGGTCGAGACTTTGTGAGTGACATCATACTTGGTGAGTAAGGTATCAAAAGTTTTGTTGCAAACGTGCGATCCCCCATCACTTATAATAGCCCTCGGGGTACCAAATCTTGTAAAGATGTTCATTTTCAAAAATGCCACCACATTTCGAGCTTCGTTGTTGTGTAAAGCCACGACTTCAACCTACTTTGACACATAGTCCACAACTACCAAAATGTAAGTGTTCCCACAAGAGCTTACGAACGGTCCCATGAAATCAATACCCCACACATTGAAAATGTCAATTTCCAAGATGGTGGTGAGGGGCATCTCGTTTTTCTTAGAAATCCCACCGGGCCTTTGACATTGATCACAATTCTTGACTAGATCACTAGTGTCCTTGTAGATAGTAGCCAATAGAATCCACAACTCAACACTTTTGCCTCCGTTCTCGCTCTACCATGGTGACCAACATATGATGAAGAGTGGAAGGCCTCAAGAATTTCCACTTGTTCTTTCTCCGGTACACATCGTCGAATCACACCATCGGTACAAATTCAGAAGAGATACGGTTCGTCCCAAGAATAGTCAAGGCAATCCCATTTGAGATTCTTCATTTGGTTTGAAGAGAACTTATTTGGTACAATACCACTCACAAGATGATTTCCTAAGTCAGAGAACCATGGCATCCCAGTTATTAAAATGACTAGAATTTGATCGTCGGGGAAGGAATCATTTATCTCAAGGCCGTCATGTGGCCTCCCCTCCTCCCCCAAGCGAGACAAGTGGTCCGCCACTTGGGTTTCACTGCCTTTGTTGTCATGAATTTCTAGATCAAACTCTTGCAATAAAAGCACCTACCGCATTAACCTAGCCTTTGAATCCTTTTTGCTCATTAAGTGCCGAAGCGTCGCATGGTCGGTGTGGAAAATCACCTTTGTACCCATCAAGTACAAGTGTAACTTCTCCATAGCAAAGACAATAGCAATGTCACGCCCCCAAACTAGGGGAGGCACGACTGGCACTCGATATTGTATTCGATCGAGTTAGCCACTAAACGTACTAGCTAACTATACTGGGGGCCCAACAGATCGGGCAGCACAACATCTGAAATACTAAGCCTGGACCGTTAAGGTC
>ML248741.1:0-20987 GCA_005239495.1 Nicotiana undulata
CAAGAGGCCTGCGATCGCGAAGGCCAACTGACCAGACCTCTGTGATCGCGGCAGAGGTCCTGCAATCGCGAAGAATAACTGGCAAGACATCTGCGATCGCGGCATGGGTCATGTGATCGCGAAGAACAAACTCACCCGGCCCCAGACGCGACTCCATGCGATCGCAAGAAACGGGATGCGATCGCGAAGGTGTGGAATCCAGACCTCTGCGATCGCGAAGAGGAGGCTACGATCGCAGTGAACAATCACAAACCCAGCAAAATCCTTCTCCGCGATCGCAACCCACCTTCTGCGATCGCAGAGAAGGAAACCAGATAGCAGATTTTCTGGTTTTTCCAACTTAGCTCCTGGGGGTCCGAAACACACCCGAGCCCCTCGGGACCCCGTCCAAAAGCACCGGCAAGTCTGTATTCATGATACGGACTCGCTCGAACTTTCGGAACATGAAAAACAACAACGGAACTCGAAATAAAACCCCAAAACCAAATTAATCAAATTGAAGAACTTTGAAATTCTAGAATTCACTTCAACGCGCCGAAACGGCCTTAACCACTCGGAATGACTTCAAATTTTGCAGATAAGTTATAATTGACACAACGGAACTATTCCCGATCTCGGAATTTCATTCGGACCTCGGGAACATAAAATCACCTCTCAAGCCAAATTTCAAATTCTTTAGAAACCCCACAAGTTCATTAACTCCATCTTTCCTCATTTGGATCCGAAACCAATCAAATCAAGCCCGTTTTACACCAAATTCCACAGATAGGACAAATAACATATAATAAACATGTTTCGGGCTCCGGAAACGCAATACGGTCCTGGTAACACGGCTTTCACATTATTACTCATTTCCACAATCCTTTATTATTTACTGAAAACAATTTTCTTTAAAAATTCATTTCTTGGGTTTGGGACCTCGGAATTCAATTACGGGCATACGCCCAAGTCCCATATTTTCCTACGGACCCTCCGGGACCGTCACATCACGGGTCCGGGTCCGTTTACCAAGAATGTTGACCAAAGTCAATTTTATTCAATTATTCAATTCAAAAATCCCATCTTTAACAAATTTTCACATGGAAGCTTCCCAGCTACCTGCCCGGGTTGCGCACGTATATCGAGGTGAGATTAACGGAGGCTTTCGGGGCCTCAGAACACAGATTTAGCTAGAATTACATTAGGATAACCTTTTGGGTCATCACAGCCTCGGGTGTATTCCGGGATAATTTCGGATCATTTTTCCATGGATTGTTGCTGCTATTTTCATGTGCATCTGGTGTGCATTGTGATCGTGGTCGTGGTTACGCGATCGCGAAAAAGGAAAATTTGAAGGCTGGAATTTGGCTTATGCGATCGCAGGTAGGGGAGTACGATCGCGAAGAGGAAATTGGAGGCTGCTGGATTTTTAGCTTATGCGATCGTAGGGAAGAGTATGCGATCGCACTGTGCATTTTGAAGGCTGTTGGATTTTTGGCTTACGCGATCGCGGGGGAAATATGTGTGATCGCATTGTGCATTATTGGAGGCAACTGGTACTTGGCTTATGCGATCGCGGCTGGATGGATGCGATCGCATAGACGGGTCGTCTGGTCAGTGAAATGTTTTAAAACGGGTTTTGGCTATTTCTTCTCATTTTTCTTTTGATTGGGCGTTTTTTGGAGAGCCTCAAGTGGAGATTTTCGTCATCTATGTCAAGGTAAGTTGTTTCTACTCATTCCAAGTTAAATACAAGGTTTATACATGGATTTGAACATGAAAATTTGTGGAAAAGTTGGAAATTTTGAAGAAAAACCTAGAATTTGCATTCTTGGATTTTGACCACGAATTTGGGCATGAAATTGACAGTTAATTATATATTTGAACTCGTGAGGCTATGGGTAATCATTATCTTCGAAAATTTAGGAATCCGGGCATGTGGGCCCGAGGCCAAATTTTGTCAACTTTCCGAGCGGAGTTAGGAATTTATATGATTTGGATGGTTATGCGTATTAGAGTATATTTTTATTGGTTTGTCCGTTATTTGGATAGTTTTGGGGGGTTGTGCATCAATTGGAGTCGTCGGAAGGGCTTGGAGGCCGGTTATGAATCTTCAGAGCGAGGTGTCTCCTTTCTAACCTTGTGAGGGGGAATTGTCCTCATAGGTGAACTAATTGAATATGTGCTACTATTTGCGGGGTCTATGTACGCACGAGGTGATGGGAGTCCGTGCGTAGCTACTATTATGCTTGTGTCTGGGTAGTCTAGGACCCAATAGCATGCTTTACATGTTGTACTTGTAATTTTGCTAATGAAATTAGACTGTTGATATTATCGAATTAGTAACTAAATACCTAAGAAGGTTAAAGTTTATTTTCTTAAACGTCTAAAAAGTGAATTGATTTCCTTGGATGTTTGCTTTCCTGGTAAAGCATGCTTTATTTTGCCGTACTGGTAACCTTACTGATAAATTTATAATATTTAAAATCTTATCGAACTTGGAAAATGAATTTCCAGAAAAGATTTAAATACTATTTTCGTGTCCATTAAAGGAGAATTTTATCACTTCCTCGAGTAACTGATTTTCCTGATAAAAATGTGAATCTATTGTGTGAATATGTGTATCTATGAGTACCTGAGTCGCATGTATGATTCGCAAGCAGGATAACTCTATTATTTATATATGACCACGTCGCATGATCGATTCGCGAGCGGGGTAATAGATGCATTTATGGTTCGAGTCGTTCGACCCTTCGGCAGTGCATGTTTTATTATTGTTGGTCCACGTCGTTCGACCATCGGTATTGCTTGCACATGATAATTTGTGCGTACTTTATGTGACTTTTACCTGATTACTGGCATGCAAATTATAAATTTTCAACTGAAATGATGAATACTTATATTTAAATGTGAAAGAAGCTGTTATTTCCTATCACTACTTATTAAATTACCTATGATATCCATGCTTAGTGTCACCCTTGATATTTAATAAGTTGACCTCTAGCAAGTGTCTAATTCGACCTCTCGTCACTACCTCTTCGAGGTTAGGCGGGATACTTATTGAGTACACGTTGTTTTCGTACCCATGCTACACTTGTTGTGCATTTTTATTGCACAGGTACATTCATAGCTAGTGGTCCTGCTTGACGCAGTGATGTGGCTGACTTGGAGACTTAGACGAGCTGCACCATACGTAGACGACCCGCAGCCGGCAGAGTCTCCCTCATATGTATTGTATTTTATTTTAAATTTCTTGTCCAATTTATACTTCGCAGCTAGAAAATTGTCTAAAAAGGGAAGCACTTTCATAACTTGCTCAATCTGCAAAGAAGTTGGTCGTAATGCCAGAGGGCATTCTAAATTTGTCCAAAAATATGCTCAGATGCCAATTCAAAAAGATACAACCATAATTCCAACTCAAGAAGAAGATGATGATTTTTGGGGATATTCAAATTTGCAACACTCTGAAATGTGGCGTAATAAAGTTTAACTTGACAAATTAGATCTTGTAAATTATTTCAGAAGTGGAAATTTGGTTCTAAGGTTTATGGGTCAGGTTGGATTTCAAAATTTCAACAGTGTAGTGCTATTGGACCTATATTGGATATGGTGACATGGGATCACCCCCGGGTATGTGCATGATAGGTTACAGTGCAATTTTGGTGGTTTTGGAATAACTCTAGGCACGTTCGAGGACGAACGTATGTTTAAGTGGGGGAGAATGTAACGACCCGGCCGGTCGTTCCATGAGATTATCCCCGTTTCCCCTATTTATGCTTTATTATGTGTTGTTCAACTCTTTTATGTTGTGATGGGATGGTTGGATCGGGTTCGGAGTGATGTGGGGAGAAATGAGACACTTAGTCTCTTAAGTTGGTTTAATAGTTGGAAAGCTCAACCGGAAGTTGACTTATAGGTTAATGATCACGGAATGTGGGTTTTATGGTTAGGATAGCTTCTTTAGGTGATTGAGGACTTAGGAGTGTGTTCAGAATGTTATTTTGAAGTCCGGAGTAGAATTAGGCTTGAAGTGGCGAAATTGAGTTTTTGGCAATTTTCGGTCGGCAGTGGGAAACTAGCTATCGGGGTCGGTATGGAATTCTGAAAAGTGGAGGAGGTTCATAGTGTCATTTTGGATGTGTGTGCAAATTTTTAGGTCATTCGGACGAGGTTTGGTTAGTTTCGGCACCGTGGGTGAATTTCGGAAGTTTGAAAGTTCTTAGGCTCGAATCATGGGTTGATTTGATGTCTCCATGTGTTTTCCGAAGGTTGGAATAAGTTTGAATAGTGGTATATGACTTGTTTGTATTTTTGGTGGAGGCCCCTAGGGCCTCGGGATGAATTCGGATGGCTAGATGAAGGATTCCAAATTTGGTTGAGCAGCTGAACTTTGTTGCTTCTAAAATTTCCGCACATGCGGATTGGGGAGCGCAGGTGCGAGCACTGCGCGAGAGAGATTTGGCCACATATGCGGAGAGTTGAGGAGCTGAAGAGAACCACATGTGCGCAAAAAGACCGCACCAGCGAGACCACAGGAGCGAGAAGTTAACCACGAAAGCGAAAACCCCAGGGCTAAGTGTAAACCGCACCTGCGATGGTTTTTCCGCAGGTGCGGCATCGCAGAAGAGACTCTGAGACCGCAGATGCGAAAAACACAGGACAAAGGTTATAAAAAGGTCTTCTTCACGAATTTTTCTAAGTTTCTCCATTTTTGAAGATGGGAACTGATCTTGGGGTGTGATTTCTCAAGAGGGATCAAGGGTTATCAGCTTGGTAAGCCACTTAAGCTTTATTGCTTGTGTTTATGACCATTTTCCATTGTTTAAATCATGATATTAGTGGAAACTAGGGAAGAAAGTTGGGAGATTAGGGCTTAAAATTGGAGAGGTAAAAATTGGGGATTTTAGGGGCCATTCGAGGTCTGATTTCGATGTTCTTGGTATGTATGGACTCATGGGAGGATAAGGATTCTACTAATGTGATGTAAATTGATAATTTAGAAGTGGGCTTCATCCCTTTTTCATTTATTAATGAAAAATACTGATTTTAGTTAGATTCGGGGCGATTTGTGGCCGAGGAGAGCAGCGAGAGCATCCTGGAGTAGAGTTTTGGCTTGATTGAGGTAAGTAACGTTTCCAAACTTGGTTCTGAGGGTTCGAAACCCCGAACTAATTTTTATGGGATTAGAATTAGTGACGCACATGCCATGTGACGGGCGTGCGGGCGTGCACCGTGAGACTTGTGACCTGGTTAATCCCATGGCACCGTTTAGTGATTTTTCCCTAATGATATTTGTGCTTCTATCAATGTCAATAATGTGAACATGTTAGAATCATGATCAATTATATACTAAGGCTTCACGCCGATACTGTTGAGACCCGAGCGGTCTTTTAGATGCAAACATGCTAGAAATCATGTTAGATATTATGTTAGGGCATCACGCCGACATTGTTAAGACCCGAGTGGTCATTTATTTATGTCACCTCATGTGTTTCATTGATGTTATATACTCAGTCATGTCATAGCATATCATATCATGTCTCGGTCTCGGTAATTGTCGATTTTGTGCATTATATCAATGATCCGGGCTAGTTCAGCCATTGTGAGCCCATGTGAGCGAGACTGGAGAGTGATGACTGAGTGAGGACAAGAGCCTGATATTGAGTAACAGTATGGTATCGGGCTGCATGCCGCAGCGAGATATTGATTATGCCTTTGTTGGCTTGTTATAGCGTTTGGGCTAAGAGGAGCCCATCCGGAGTCTTTACACCCCTAGTGAGCGCAGTGATATTTGAGGGATGGAGCTTCCCTGGACATGGATCTTGTCTGAAGTGTTTATACTTCGAAACTGCGAACTACTTGTTATGTGATTAGAATTGGTGACGCACATGCCATGTGACGGGCGTACGGGCGTGCACCGTGAGACTGGTGACCTGGTTCATTCCATGGCACTGTTTAGTGATTTTTCCCTAATAATATTTGTGCTTCTATCAATGTGAATAATGTGAACATGTTATATACTAAGGCTTCACGCCGATACTGTTGAGACCCGAGCGGTCATTTACTTGCAAACATGCTAGAAATCATGCTAGATATTATGTTAGGGCTTCACGCCGACACTGTTCAGACCCAAGTGGTCATATATTGATAGCACCCCATGTGTTTCATTGATGTTATATACTCAGCCCTGTCATAGGATAGCATATCATGTCTCAATCTCAGTAATTGTTTATTTTGTGCATTATATCATTGATTCGGGCTAGTTCAGGCATTGTGAGCCCATGTGAGCGAGACTAGAGAGTGATGACTGAGTGAGGCCGAGAGCCTGATAATGAGTGACAGTATGGTATCGGGCTACACGCCGCAGCGAGATATTGATTATGCCTTCGTTGGCTTGTTATAGCGTTTGGGTTAAGAGGAGCCCCTCCGGAGTCTTTACACCCCCTGTGAGCGCAGTGATCTTTGAGGGATGGATCTTCCTTGGACATGGATCTTGTCCAAAGTGTTTATACTTCGAAACTGCGAACTACTTGTTACTCCCTCCGTTTCATATTAAATGAGGTAGTTTGACTCGGCACGGAGTTTAAGGAAAAAAAGAAAGAATTTTGAAATTTGTGGTCTTAAAAGCTTAAGGGGTAAAGCTTTGTGGGGCCATGACTTTTGTGTGGTTATAAAAACTTCTCATTAAGGGTAAAATGGGTAAAATGAGGAGTTTAAAGTTGAATTATTTCCAAATTTAGAAATGTGTCATTTATTTTGGAACAGACTAAAAAGGAAAGTACCTCATTTAATATGAAACGAAGGGAGTATGTGATTAGAATTGGTGACGCACATGCCATGTGACGGGCGTGCGGGCGTGCATCGTGAGACTTGTGACCTGGTTCATTCCATGGCACCGTTTAATGATTTTTCCCTGATGATATTTGTGCTCTATCAATGTAAATAATGTGAACATGTTAGAATCAAGATAAATTATATGCTAAGGCTTTACGCCTATACTGTTGAGACCCGAGCGGTCGTTTACTTGCAAACATGCTAGAAATCATGCTAGATATTATGTTAGGGCTTCACGCCGACACTGTTCAGACCCGAGTGGTCATTTATTGATGTCACCTCATGTGTTTCATTGATGTTATATACTCAGCCCTGTCATAGCATATCATATCATGTCTCAGTCTCGGTAATTATTGATTTTGTGCATTATATCATTGATCTGGGCTAGATCAGGCGTTGTGAGACCATGTGAGCGATACTGGAGAGTGATGACTGAGTGAGGCCGAGAGCCTGATATTGAGTGACAATATGGTATCGGGTTGCACGCCACAACGAGATATTGATTATGCCTTTGTTGGCTTGTTATAGCGCTTGGGCTAAGAGAAACCCCTCCGAAGTCTTTACACCCCCAGTGAGCGCAGTGATATTTGAGGGATGGATCTTCCCTAGACATGGATCTTGTCCGAAGTGTTTATATTTGAGGGATGGATCTTCCCTGGACATGAATCTTGTCCGAAGTGTTTATACTTGGAGATGGATCTTATCTACGAGGTTAGATTGGCATGTTCCTCGGTACTGAGCGAGTGATGTCAGTGAGGTGCATACATATTCTGGGATGAATCTTCCCTGGGCCATTAATCCATATACTATACCGAGTGGTTGTGAGGTGTATCATTATCTGTGGATGGATCTTCTCCCTAGGGCTGGATCGTCCTTCCGTAGTACTGGGGGACTACTGTCACATGTGTATATATTCCGAGATGAATCTTCCCAAGGCCCGCGAGCCTTATACAGTACTGAGTGGACTTGCATATGCAAGTGGAAGCACTATGAGCTTTTTCATACAGTTGATGCATTGGCATGTAGAGTATACTGAATTATACATGGTTTACTGTTCGTACCTGAACTTATACATTTTATTATCTGTTAGATAATTGCAAACATGCCTAAATTCCTGTACACTGATTCTTGATATATCCACTGAGGTTTAGTCTGTCAATACCTCTCATCCCCATAATTTGGTTTCGTTACTTCTGAGTTGGTGTACTCACGTTACCCCTTGCACCTTGTGTGCAGATCCAGGTACAGTGGGACCCAGTAGTAGTAGCTGAGTTGCGGTCAGAGTTCCTTTGGAGGCATTGGGGTAGCAGCTGACGATCACAGCCTCGATTATCTCCTTCTCTACCTACCTGTCATATTTATTTATTTCAGACAACTTATGTCGGCACTGTATTTTGATATTTGATGTAGTAGCTCATGACTCAGTGACACTAGATCTGGGTTCGGGTGGTCTTTTACTTATGTTATCAGTGATGTTAAACCCTTAATTGCTTTCATAAAAACGAGACTCTTACTGTAAATATAATAATTTTCCTAAAAACAACTTTTAGCAATGTAATATGTGGCTGGCCTGATTTCACGATAGGTGCCATCACTACTGGGTATTTTGGGGTCGTGACAAATTTTCAATTAAATTTTGGGTTTTCAGGTGGCTGCCATGTGTAGGATCTGTTGTTGAACTTGGGGTTCCTGTGTGTGCTGAGGTTTCTGGAACTGCTATTTGTGATGAAGTTTCTAAAGTTGTTGTTGGTGTTTCTAAGAGAGGCCGAAGTGTGAAGAAAAAAATTATGACTGACTATGTTACGGCCGTGATTAAAAAGAGGTCTAGGGTCTCTAGGAAGCAGAAAATTATGGAGTATTTTTGTGTTTTGTATTAAATATATAGTTTGAACGGCACAGAATGTGCATTTTATAGTTTCCAACTATGCGATGCATTCTAACTGTTTATATTGGCTTATTAAGCAGTATTTTGTTGGGTTGGTCTTCCTTAATAGCCAATATTTTGACATATATTAGAATGCACTGTTATGAAACGGTTTCACTTTATTTAGTCCCTTTTTTATTTTGCCGTTTAAGGTATCCCAACTAAAAGCTTCAGAAATGAGAATTTTTCTTTTCAAATTAACTCCCAAATTAAATTCTGACCGCGCATATAAGTCATAATACCTGAAATGACGCTGCTTTTGGCCTCAAACTACTGAACGACGTGCTAGAGCTCAAAACGACCGGTCTGGTCGTTACAGGAAAAGAAATTAACTACCTCTTTTTGGAAGAAGATAAAATTCGAGTGAAGCAGATAACCTCAATTGGTTAGAACTTTGTGTTGATAACGTATTATAAAATTATAGCAATATAAGCTAAGAAATATAGATAAAAAATTTCTTCTATCAAGTTGTATTCAAGTCTATCTTATGCGTATATATAGCGTACAATTTACTTGAGAGTTAAAATAATATTCATGTATATCCAAAATGGTTCATCCATAATGTATTCAGAAGAGTAAGTACTTTCTTTTACCAATAAGTATTTCCACTCACACAAATATGGGTAACACCAAACTAGCAAATCCAAATCAAATGAAAGTGTTAACTGAAACAAAACTTTTAACAATAAAACTTTACCACTGCATCTCATATTTATTTAGTCAAAGAAGACAACGAGCTGTTAATGTTATACTTGAATTGTTGGGGGAACTCAATGAAGAGAACCCCTCCAAAAAAAGGCGTATGCCACTGTTCGCGGCGCGCACACGGTATTCTTTAGTAAAAGGCGAAAGAATAGTTCGCTTTGTGCTCACCGCGTGGCTGCGTCAGAATTCAAGGTGACTCGTGTGGAATTTTATAGTAGTGTAAACACCCTGCAGTTGCCTTCTCTTTCGATGTGGTAGTACAGACACATATATACCTCAGTTTTACTCACATGTAATAAAAATTTATTACAACTCCCAGTTACTTCGATTAGTCTTTGTCTTTCACTTTTTGCTTTCCTTTTTTTTCTCCAACTTTACAGCAAGGAGAACATGTAACTGGGAAATGCGAAAAGGAAGGTATGGAAGTTGATTGAGATTAATCAGGTTCTTTGAAGTTGTTAATAAGAAAAGAATATTAATGAGAGGGCACAAGATCTTGTGACTTTTTTCAATACTAGATTTTTTGTATTAAGAAACATTTTCAGAGTAATATTTTAAGATACGAACATATAAGTCAACCTTTCTCGTGTTGTTACCAAAATAAGATTTTGGAAAAATCTGTATGAATTGGTTTGAGATAAGATTCCACATTAAGTTGAAGGAGTTTAAAAGTACATACACGGATTCAGATAATTAAACGAAACCATGCCAAAACAGAAAGTGCATAACCTACCCTAAAGTTTTGTTTAAGAATTGGATAGGAGCCGCGCGAACGCAAGCCCCCACTTGGGTCGACCTTAGACGGGCACCCCTCCAAAGTGCAATGGAGGTCACCAATCTAGGCTATAGGTCTTTTTGATCACCAATTGACCCCGTCCAGGTAAGTATGTTACCTCGAAGCTCTGCCCTATATTTTATATCCCTGCAACTTTTGCTTTTCCTTTGTGTCAGCCGATATGGGAGATCTTGCATGAGTGTTAATTTATGTTTCATTCATTGTCACAAGTTTGTTTTAAGTGGCATCTCATCCTACATGTAAAACATAAATAAATTGTTTCACAGATTTGGTAAAAAAATATGAAATCCTCACAAAGACAATATAAAACGGAATAAGAGTCAGTTTGGCTTAGATGATATAAAGTTATCGATAAACATAAGTGTTGAAAAGTATATTTAAGTGTTTGAAATTGATTTTAAATAATAAGTAGTTACGTATTTGGAAAAAAATACTGAAACTGATAATGAGCATCAGAGTATTTGGAAGAATAAGCACGTTTTTCTGGTACAGTGACTTAAATGCTCTTAAGTTATTTATATTAATAAAAATGTGACTTTTATAAGATTTTGGACACCAAATTGATTCAAGTACAAAATAACTTATTTCTCTTTTTATTTAATACAAATTTAATTACATAAGATTATTTTTTATGAACTTAAATTAATTTATGATAAGCTAAAATACACTCATAAGCTATAATATGATAATTAATATATTTGGCACTTTGCTAAAAATTTATGCATCAAGCATATCAGTTCTTTGCTAAAAACTTGTACATCTACCAGGTTCGTTTCAATAACACAGGGCAAACAATTTTTTTAAAATAAAGAAGATAAACGATTTAAGAGTTTCTAAACTAGAAAGCTTTCACATGCTTTTGACGTATGAAAGAGCTTGAGAACCTGATTGTTTCTTGAGGTTGGCCGCAGAGTTGTCGGTTTTCGAGAAAAGTCGTTAAAAAGGTAAAAGAATGAAGGTAGGAAGAGAGTTAGGGGTTTATTTCTACAAGAGTATTTCGGAAATAAAAATAATTTTAGGAATAGACTAGTAAATATTTTAGTTAAATCTAAAGCGCATATAAAATAAAAAATAATATATTCGGAGTGATCAACTTATGACTTAAGTCTTAAAGGGTGTTTGGCTAAGCTTATAAGCACTTTTTAACTTGGCTGGTAAACACTCAAACGCTTAGATAAAGCCAAAAATGACTTATAACCTGGTTTGGTTAGCCAAACACCGTCTAAACCAAAAATATACCACTTTTAACTGAAACAATAGCTTAAAAATATCAAGTTACACCATAAAACTAGGGACGGAGGAAGCTTCACGAAAAATAAGTTCATATATTAAAATTCATTAAGATTGTAATAAATGGATAATTGGGAGGCAGTAAATATGAAGCTTAAATTCTAAATCCAACACTAAAAACCACCAATGAAGCTTAAATTCTAAATTCAGTTTTAGACAAAACCTCATATAATTAGAAAACAGAGTTCAAAATATTAGACTAGAGTTGTAGGGGGGACTCAATTTGAGAACCCTCCAAAAATAGACGTACGCCACTATTTGCGACACGCACACGGTATTTTTGTTGGGAATAAACCCCCCACAAAAATAATATTCACGGTAATAAAAGTGGAATAATAGCATAGCATCGAGATACGATAATCAACAATAATAAAAGAGTGATAAAGACACCAAGAATTTTTACGTGGAAAACCCTCCTAAATAAAGGAAAAAAACACGAACCCGAGAGGAGCAACTGATATCACTATAGTAAAGAATTTTACACTTTGTACGCCCGAGTAAAACACTACAAAGACCACCACAGTAATCAATAGAAATAACCCTCTTTTGATATCCACACCTCACTACAATATCGCCCACTCTCTATTTTTCCTCACAGACTATTTCTTCATACCCTGTCTGTGATGCCTCACTCTTTCTTTCTCTCTTTGTTGGTGTATCAAATGAGAAGATGAAGTCTTCCTTTTATAGGAAGAATGGTTGTCCACTCCAACCAATCAAGGAGCATTGGTTCATTTGCAATTTGAATTGCAACTTGCCAATTTGCATTCTTGCAAACTGTTTTCCAAAACCGATTTTGGTTTATGGGATCTAACTCCATCTTTATTTTTCTTTATTTTTTTTATTATCATGGGGATGGACCCCACAATCTCCCCCTCTAGACCCATTCACCTGAAGGAGGTAGCACCGGACTTTTAACTTGAGTGTATGCCGACAAGTTCTTTGCACAACTTGAACTTGTGTCTTGGTACCACCTTGGTCAGCATATCTGCAGGATTTTCACTTGTAGAAATCTTCAAGATTTTTAGAGATTCATTCTCTACCATTTCTCGAATCCAATGGTATTTTCCATCGATATGTTTGGTCCTTGCATGGTACATGGAGTTCTTGCTCAAGTCTATTGCACTTTGGCTGTCACAATAGACGACATACTCCTTCTGATGCAATCCAAGCTCTTGAAGGAACTGTTTCAACCATATCATCTTCTTTCCAGCTTCTGTAGCGGCAATGTACTCCGCTTCAGTTGTAGAGAGTGTGACACACTTCTGCAACCTCGACTGCCATGATATAGCTCCCCCTGAAAATGTAAACAAATATCCAATAGTGGATTTTCTGTTATCATTGTCACCTGCCATATCTGCATTGGTATAGCCTTTCAAGACTAGATCAGATCCTCCAAAGCACAAACAATCTCCTGCGGTACCTCTCAAGAACCTGAGTATCCACTTGATAGCTTCCTAGTGTTCTTTTTCAGGATTTTAAAGAACCCTGATTACAACACCAACTGCGCGAGCAATATCAGGTCTAGCGCATACCATTGCATACATCAAACTTCTGATGGCAGAAGAATAAGGAACTTTGTTCATGCTCTCCTTTTCCTTTATTGTTGTAGGACACATCTTCTTGCTCAACTTCAGATGACTAGCAAGAGGTGTGTTGACTGGCTTGGCATTCTTCATGTTGAAGCATTCCAGTACACGTTCAATGTACTTTTCATGAGACAGCCACAACTTTCTGCTTGTTCGCTTTCGAACAATCTTCATTCTCAGAATTTGTTGTGCTGGGCCCAAGTCCTTCCTGTCAAAGGACTTAGATAAGTCTCCCTTCAACTTGGAAATCAGCTCCTTGTCTTGTCCTGCAATCAACATGTCATCCACATACAACAACAATATAATAAAGTTGTTATCAGAAAATCTTTTGACGTATACACATGGATCAAAATATGTCTTTATGTAAGTTTGACTTTTCATGAATGAGTCAAACTTCTTGTACCACTGCCTTGGTGCCTACTTCAACCCATAAAGACTCTTATTCAGTTTTCACACCATGTGTTTCCTTTCAGCTACTTCAAATCCTTCTGGTTGCTCTATATAGATCTCCTATTCCAAATCTCCGTGAAGAAATGCAGTTTTCACATCCAACTTCTCCACTTCAATATCTAGGCTAGCTGCTAAGCTCACGAATAGAAGTCATTTTGACAACAGGTGAGAAAATTTCATCAAAATCAATACCTTTCTTATATTTGAAGCCTTTAACTGCCAATCGAGCTTTGTATCTGACCAGCTTTCCATTTCCATCTTTCTTGAGTTTAAAGACCCACTTACATTTGAGTGGTCTTTTACCCTATGGAACTTCAACCAGCTTGTACGTGCCATTTTTCTGTAGAGATTTCATCTCTTTTGCATAAACTTTCATCCACTGGTTCTTTTGTGGATGGGATAATACCTCCTTAAGACTTTCTGGCTCCCCTCATCACTGATGAGGACATACTATGTGGAAGGGTACCTGCATGACTCTACCCTTGGCCTCTCTGATCTCCTCAGAGGTTGAGGTTGTTCTTCTTCCTCAGTGAGATACTCCACTTGCTCGATATCATCATCAAGTTTCTCCCCCTGCTCAGTAACCTCACTAGGTTGCTCCCCCTGCTCAGCAACCTCACTAGGTTGCTCCCCCTGCTCAGCAACCTCACTAGGTTGCTCCCCTTGCTCAGCAACCTCACTAGGTTGCTCCCCCTGCTCGGCAACCTCACTAGGTTGCTCACCCTGCTCGGCAACCTCGACGGTCGTACTTTCTGCACTTGTGGGATAGTTAGAACAATAAAGAATGGTAACAAGGTTAGGGATTATACCATTCTTTGTCTTCTCTGACTGATCATCTACAGCTCCAACTTCACTTTCTCGGATGATTACATCTCTGCTTCCAATGACCTTCTTCTTTACAGGATCCTATAATCTGTACCCGAACTCTTCATCTCTGTATCCAATGAATATGTAGGGAACAGATTTATCGTCCAGCTTTGTTCTCTGCTCCTTTGGTACATGTGCAAAAGCTTTGCAACCTAACACATTTAGATGTGAATAGGACACCTCCTTGTTAGTCCAAACTCTCTCTGGGATGTCAAACTCCAATGGAACTGACGGACTCATATTGATCAGGTGTAGTTCATCCTCTCGGCGACACCATTGTGCTGTGGGATTCCAGGAACTATCTTTTCATGTCTGATCCCATGACTTGAACAATACTCTTCAAATTCCCTTGAAGTGTACTCACCTCCATTGTCACTTCATAGACGCTTTAGCTTCGACCCGTCTCCATTTCCACCAGAGCATGAAACTACTGGAAAACTTGAAACACCTGATCTTTGGTTTTCAAAATATAAACCCACAATTTTCGTGAAGCATTATCAATAAAAGTAACAAAATATTTGTTGCCGCCCATCGATTCAATTTCCATTGGACCACAAATATCAGAATATACCAAATCAAGTATATTCAATTTTCTTTCACACGATGTTTGAAATGAGACTCTATGTTGCGTACCAAATAAACAGTAGTCACAAGGTTTTACTGTTGTACCTTTAGCATAAGAAATAAGTGGTTTTCTGGAAAGAATCTACAATCCTTTCTCGCTCATATGACCCATTCTTTTGTGCCACAAATCTGCATAAATATCATCTTGTGCCACGTTCAATTCACCTCGTCATATTTTATCAGTTGTCATGTACAACGTGCCACGAGCAACTCCCTTTGCAATCACCAATGGTCCCTTGGTGAGTCCCCACTTTTTTATTTGCAAAGTAGTTCTCGTATCCATCTTGGTCTAAAGCAATTCCCGAGATCAAGTTCATCCGCAAATCAGGTACATGCCGCACGTCTTTTAGAACCAATGTGCATCCGACATTTGTCTTGATACAAGTGTCACCAATCCCCGCAATCTTTGAGTAACTTGTGTTACCCATTTTCACAGTGCCGAAATCACCTACTACATATCTGCAAAAAAGATCTCTTACCGGTGTGTCATGGTAAGATGCTGCTGTGTCAACCACCCATTCCGACTATGGACCTTCCAAATGCATGCATTCCTCTTCGTCATTTATAAAGAGAACAACATTATCATTGTTTTTCACCACAACGGTTGTGTTGTCATCATTCTTCTGGCCACTGGTTTCACCTTTGCCTTTCCTTAGATTTGGGCAATCTCTTTTGAAGTGACCTGGTTGATCGCAATTATAGCAATTTCTGGATTTTGATTTGGATCGGTTCTTGGACTTCCCACGACCTTCGGATCTACCATAGTTGCTCGAACTCCTTTGATAACTCCTGCCTCTGCCTTGTGTAATAAGAGAATGTCCTTGATTTTCAGGTTTCTTTCTCATCATCTCATTGAGTAGAAGAGCCGACGTGACATCTTTCAACCCAATGGTAGTCTTACGTGCAGGATGGTTGTTGCCAGATTATCATATGAAGATGGCAACGAGTTCAATAGCAAGATAGATTTATCTTCTTCCTCGATTTTCACTCCGAGATTGACAAGCTGTGTGATTATTCCGTTAAACACATTTAAATGTGACAAAAAATTCGTACCTTCACCCATGTGGGGCGTATAGCTGCTTCTTCAAGTACAATTTATTTGTCATCGTTTTAGACATGCATAGGATTTCCAACATTGTCCAAATGCCACATGAGGTGTCTTCATCAATGATGTTATTTACCACATCATCTGATAAGTGCAACCTCATTGCACTAGCAGCTCTTTCATCCAAGTCAGTCAATCCTCAGCTTTCATGGTATCGGGCTTTTTGACATCAGCATCTAGTACCTTGTGTAATCCTTGTTGGATGAGCAGATCTCTCATCCTTCTTTGCCATGTTGAGAAACCGTTATCTCCGATAAATTTTGCTACCTCATACTTTACTCCGGGCATTTTTATTTTTCACCGAGTACACTATTACCGACAGTGAATAGTATTTCTGTGAACGAGCAGAATTTGTGCTTTGATACCAGTTGTTGGGAATAAACCCCCCACAGAAATAATATTCACGGTAATAAAAGCGGAATAATAGCGTAGCATCGAGATACGATAATCAACAATAATAAAAGAGTGACAATGACACCAAGAAATTTTACGTGGAAAACCCTCCTAAATAAGGGAAAAACCACGACCCCGAGAGGAGCAACTGATATTACTATAGTAAGGAATTTTATACTTTGTATGCCCGAGTAAAATATTACAAAGACCACCACAATACTCAAAAGAAATAACCCTCTTTTGATATTTCCACCTCACTATAATATCGCTCACTCTCTATTTTTCCGCACATACTATTTCTTCATACACTGTCTGTGATGTCTCACTCTTTCTTTCTCTCTTTGTTGGTGTATCAAATGAGAAGCTGAAGCCTTCCTTTTATAAGAAGAATGGTCGTCCACTCCAGCCAATCAGGAGCATTGGTTCATTTGCAATTTGAATTGCAACTTGCCAATTTGCATTCGTGCAAACTGTTTGCCAAAACCGATTTTGCTTTATGGAATCTAACTCTATCTTTCTTTTTCTTTTTCTTTATTATCATGGGGTGGACTCCACAATTCTTTAGTGAAAGGCGAAAGAATAGTTCGCTTTGCTTGTCGCGTGGCTGCGGGAGAATTGTAAGGGGTCGTTTGGTTGGAATACGATTTATATCGGTGTAAGTTATGCCGGTATAATTTATATTGAGATAAATTATGTTGGGATTAGTTATACTGAAATTGTTGTTTATTCATTGTTTGGTATGTTGTATTAAGAATGACAATGGCATAATTTCTAAGAAAAAAGTATAAGTTATACAGGTGCTAATTACCCCAGCTTCTATAAGGTATAAGTTATCCCGATGTTAAAATTAACACCAGAATAACTTATACCTCGTTTGCTAACCAAACAGAGTATTAAGATGATATTAAATTTTTATACGACCCTTATACCTTCTTATGCCTCGTACCAAACAATCCCTAAGGGATTCGGGTGGAATTTTATAGTAGCGTAAGCACCTGAAGTTGCTTTCTCTTTCGATGTTGTAGTAAGAACACAGACCTCAGTTTCATACATCCTTTTAAAACAGATCTTACTAATCCACATTTTATAAGGTCAATGACATGTCCAGTAACATTGTTTATTAAGGTTGCTTATTTTAAACTTCAGTTGCTTATCCGTACGACATAAACTTGTAATTGAAATTTATTACAAGACCTTAATTGAAGCAATTACTTTCTTTTTTTTATAAACTGAGAATTTATTTATTAGAAATTACACGCTACAACAGTTCTGATCCTCTGGATCATTACAAGCAATTACTTTGATTTGTCTTTGAATGGTAGAGAATCGAATTTCCTACTTTTTAACACGGATATCTCTTCTTTTGTTTTTTTGGTAACTATCAATTTTGAGGGTGTTCGACTAAGCTTATAAGTTGGTTAAACTGGCTTATAAGCACTTTTTGGCTTATCTACGCGTTTGATAAAAGTAAAAGTGCTTATAAGCCAAAAATAAGTCAAAAGCCATAAGTTGGTCTCCCTCAACTTAGAGCCTGTTTGGATTAGCTGAGTTGAAGTAGCTGATAAGCATTAGGTGCTGAAAAACACTTTTAAGTGCTGAAACTGAGCAGTTATGTTTTTGGATATGAGTACTGAAATTGATAATAAGATGCTGCAACAACAACAACAACAACAACAACAAACCCAGTTTGATCCCAATAGGTGGGGTCTGAGGAGGATAGTCTGTACGCAGACCTTACCCCTACCTAATGTAGGTAGAGAGGTTGTTTCCAATAGACCCTCGGCTCAGGAAGGGCAAGAAAAAGAAGAGGAAAGCAAGGAAGGAAGAAAGATGGAAGAGAAAATAAAAAGGGAGAGATAAAGGATAAGTAGTACCAAATAATAGCAACAGGGAATACAATACCTGAGGCGAACAAAACCACATTAACGTAATAGAAATCTAACAATATGAAGGGACATGCATGCTACTAAGACTATCTATGAACAACTATAAACTACCTACTAACCTTCTACCTTAATCATCGACCTCCACACCCTCCTATCAAGGGTTATGTCCTCAGTGAGCTGAAGAAACGACATGTCCTGCCTAATCACCTCTCTCCAGTACTTCTTAGGCCTACCTAGACCTGTTCTCAAACTCTCCATGGCCAACCTCTCACGCCTCCTGACATGAGTATCAATGCTTCTTCTTCACATATCCGAACCATCTCAGCCTCGACTCCCGCATCTTGTCCTCCACGGAGGCTACTCTCACTCTGTTCCGGATAACTTCGTTCTTAATCCTATCTCTCCTGGTACACCCACACATCCATCTCAACATCCTCATCTCTGCTACTCTCATCTTCTGCACGTGGGAATTCTTGACTAGCCAACACTCAGCCCCATACAGCATAGCCGGTCGAACCACCACTCGATAAAACCCTTAAGTCTTAGCGGCACATTCTTATCATACAAAACACCGGAAGCGAGCCTCTGCTTCATAATGCGCGACATCTTCGTCAATCTCCCTGTTACCCAGGATAATAGACCTGAGATACTTAAAACTCTCTCTCTCTTGGGGATAACTTGAGCATCAAGCTTAACCTCTACGTCTGCATCATGGGTCTCGTCACTGAATTTGCGCTCCAAGTATTCTGTCTTGGTTCTACTCAGTTTGAAACCTTTAGACTCCAAGGTATGTATACAAACCTCCAACCTCGCGTTAACTCCGCTACGCGTCTTGTCAATCAAGATTATTTCATCGGCAAATAGCATGCACCAAGGCACCTCCCCTTGGATGTGACGCGACAGTATATCCATCGCCAAGGCAAATAAAAATGGGCTAAGAGACGATCCCTGGTGAAACCCCATCACCACAGGGAAATGCTCCGAGTCACCACTCACAGTCCTCACCCAAGTCTTAGCATCATCATACATATCCTTAATCACCCTAATGTACGCTACCGAAACACCGCTAACCTCCAAACACCTCCACAGGACCTCCCTCGGAACTTTATCGTATGCTTTCTCAAGGTCAATAAACACCATATGCAAATCCTTCTTCCTCTCCCTGTACTGCTCCACTAATCTCCTTACCAGATGAATCGCTTCCGTAGTCGAACACCCCGGCATGAATCCAAACCGATTCTCGGAAATAGACATGCACCTCCTCTCATTGGCCTCCACCACCCTCTCCCAAACCTTCATAGTGTGACTCAACAACTTGATACCCCTATAATTGTTGCAATTTGGATATCACCCTTGTTCTTGTAAAGAGGAACCATCGTACTCCACCTCCATTCTTCGGGCATCTTCTTTGTCTTAAAAATAACATTAAACAGCCAGTGAGCCACTCCAAACCTGCCTGCCCCGCGCTCTTCCAGAATTCCACCGGGATTTCATCTGGCCCCGTCGCTCAGCCCCTGCACATCTTACGCATGGCCCATTCCACCTCATCTACCGTAATCCGCCTACAGTACCCAAAAGCCCGCCGACTCTCATAGTGCTCCAACTCACCCAACACAATGTATATATCCCCCTCCTCATTCAACAGTTTATGGAAGTATGTCTGTCATCTTCTCCTAATGAGTGTATCGTCCATCAACATTTTTCCATCCCCGTCCTTGATGCACTTGACTTGGTCTAAGTCGCGGGCTTTACTCTCCCTTACCTTTTCCAACCGGTACAACCTCTTGTCCCCACCTTTTCCCTCGAGCTCCTGGTACAAAGGAGCAAACGTCGTGTTCTTAGTTGTTGTAACTGCTAACTTCACCTCTTTCTTTGCCTTTCCGTAACACTCCCCATAAGTCTTTTTTCCTCCTCGTTTGTACTCCCTACTAGCTTCAAATAAGCAACTTTCTTAGCTTCCACTTTACCTTGAACCTCTCCATTCCACCACCAGTCTCCTTTATGACCCCCATGAGAGCCCTTCGTGACCCCTAAGACCTCTCTAGCAGCTACCCTAATGCAATCCGCAGTCGTGAACCACATACTAGAAAGTGCTGATAAGCTCTTTTTCTGTTAAAATGACTAAAATTAACCTTAGAATTGTTTACAGGCGTAATTTCTTCAAAATTTAGATTCCAAGTCGATCCAAATACAAAATATTCAATTTGTCATTTTATTTTAATGTGCTTAGATAAGATAACTTTTATGATAAATATAATATATATTTTTGATAGGCATATAATCATAAGTTATAATAATTAATAAATTGATAAAAGTTTACCAGTAAAAAGTAAACATAAATAGGATAAAATAATTGAAGAGAAAAATATTGTTTTCATCACCACAAACACTTAGCAATACAACAAAAAATTGATATGTCCTTATTTATTACATACAGTTCAAATATTAATACACAATGACATAGATATAAATATGCAAAAGAATAGAGAATTTGTTTGTCTTAAATAGTCAATGACAACTGCAGACTTGAAGAGGGGGGGGGGGG
>ML248741.1:21216-50783 GCA_005239495.1 Nicotiana undulata
AGGTTGAAATAGTACTTGAGGCCATGAGTATCGATGTAAGAGTTTTGTTCTAAAAATGAATATTTTAAGGATAAAATAGTAAAAAGTTTGGTCAAACTTAAAGTGTCAAACTTAAAATGCTTATAAGCTAAAAATTCATAAGATGGGGTGACCATCATATGGCTTTTGACTTATTTTTTTTTTACTTATAAACACTTGGCTTATAAGTACTTTTAATTTTACCAAACGCGTAGATAAGCCGAAAAGTGCTTATAAGCTAGTTTGACCAGCTCTTCAATACATTTAAGTGCTTATTTTTTTCTCTACAAACACTGTATGCATTATTTAAAGTTTTTTTTCTTAACTTTTGTTAATTTATACTCCACCCCTTCTAATTTATGATTGTATACTTATCATAACATAAATTATATTTATCAAAGATATTATCTAATCATTTTTATAATTAAAATAACATGATAAATAGGTAGAATCTATGTATAATCTAAAATTTTGAAGAAAATAACGTTTTTAGTAGTCTAAATTGTTATAAGGTCATTTAAGTCATGTTAACATAAAAAGAGTTTATCAGCACTTTTTAATCAAACAGTTTCACCTGCTTAGTATTAATTTCAGTACTTTTATCCAAACACGTAACTACTCTAATTCAGCTAAGCCAAACAACCTCTTCATTACCAAAGTGGAAATTTACAGCTCAAAAAAACAAAATTTCACTAAGGCTGGACATTTTCCCAGTACTTAGTATCATCCTATACTACCTATACTAATAGCTAATTATCAATCAATTAATCAAGTATAGTGTGGTACTCCTCAGCAGCTCCTGGTCATGGATAAAAGTTTAACTCTTCAAGTCTTCTTCTGAGTCTGGGCATCATATGGCCTCTTTCACATATCATTTGGGTAATCAGCTTGACTATCATCCCTTGTTGCCTTTGTTGTGCCTAAAGATCCTCTGATTTCTTTCCTGCCACACATAGGAGACACAATCGGCTAAAGTCATTCTGTATATCTCATTGTTGGCTGATCTACCATTTGCATGGAAATATGCCCAAGCTATCTCATGTTTACACTTCGTGGCCTGTTTTGTAATACCCACCCATTGTAGTAGTTTTCTCCAGATGGACTCTGCATATGTGGACTTGAAAAGTAGATGCTCAACGCTCTCCTCTTAGACGTAGCACATAGGAAATTGTAAGTCATTTGTTACCCCCCATCTTGCTAATCTGCCCCTAGTGCTCAGCTTGCCAATGATAGCCAGATAAAGGATAAAAATCCATTTGGGCACTCCTCCATTGTTGCACACAAGTTTTCTCCATGGCATTTCATGTTGTTCTCCTCTTAGCCTCATGTATAAGTTTTTGAAGGATAAGTTCTCCATATCAAGAATCTCTATCAGATTTTGAATATTATAATAGTGTCATTTGTCCGGATATCTTTGGGTGCTGTAATGAATGACCGCTCTAGCATTTGGCATTTAATCTTATTTGAATATTATTAAAATTACGCAAAACTTTTCCAAACTTAATATGTTATAAAAGAAAATATAATATTAAAAAGCCTTAGCAAATATTCATATTTCATTAATTTAATTTTTTTAAGAGTTAATAAAATATTAATAACTCGATAACTAGGTGGACTGTACCTACAAAGAGTTAAGAGTCTCTAAAGCACGTACATATTTTAAGACTAATTGCGAATTATAAAATGTCATGTTTAATGGAAGAAATGTACAGTTATAGCTTGTAATTGTATCATATATTTCAGTCTTTTCATGGCAATATAATGTCTTATTTAAATATGAAAATATATTACTAGAAACAGAAGTGGAAAATGTAGAACAATCAATCAGAATTAACACATAGTGAAAGAAAAAATCAATCAATATTTAAGTAGGGTTGTTATCTTAAGGTAATATTACAAAGAATATACCAGTATATAAGCAAAATATTGTTATGGAGAGGTGAAATATAACATGAAACATTGGTTCCAAAATAAACTCAGTCGCTATAACATAATATTGTTACCTCAAATTTACAGCAAAAAGAACATGTAACTGGAAAATGAGAAAAGGGAAAATGGAAGTTGATTGAGATTAATCTGGCTCCTTGAGAATATGGCTGGCATGGGATCCCAAAGTCTACTGCATTGATATTAAAAAGATAGATGCACAACTAATTCATGACACAGTAAGAGCGAGACTGGATGGATTTGAAGCTTGTTTGTCACTGATATATGGTTTTAACTCAATTGAGAAGAGGAATGCTATATGGAGTAATCTGAGGGACATCTCTATGCAAATGACAAAGCCTTGGATAATTAGAGGAGATTTCAATGCTAAGTTGTATATTCAAGACAGAATGTATGGCAATCCTGTTTCAATGAATGAAATGGTGGATTTCTCAGACTGTACTCATAATCTGTTCCTGAATGAGCTGACATGGAAAGGTGAGTACTATACTTGGTCTAACAAACAACAGGAAGATGACAGGATTCTAAGTAGAATTGATAGAGTCTTTGGTAATGACATATGGATGACAAATTGGGGGCATGTCTGCACTGAATATGATGTACCTTTGATATATGATCATTCACCTATGCTCCTTAATATCAAGGCTGCCAGATCAAATATCAAATGCCCCTTCAGTTTTTTCAATATATGGGCAGATCACAAGGAGTTTGGAAGTATAGTAAGGACCATATGGAATAGAAGATTTGCAGAGGATGATATGGAGAATATATGGAAGAAGCTCAAAGCTAAGAAACCATTATCCAGGAAACTTAATGAAGATGAATACAAGGGAATAACAAGGAGAATTGAAGAGGCAAGAAGTGAAAGATGCAGAAACAATATAGTGACAGTCTATTAGAGCAAGAGAAATAGCCTCTTCAACAGCTGGAGAAATGGTCACTCATTGAAGAGAGCATTCTACAACAAAAATCAAGGGTGAAGTGGATTAAACTGGGAGACAGCAATAACAAGTATTTTTCTATTATTGTGAAAGAGAGAAGCCACAGAAAACAGCTACTAGAATTGGTCACAGAGGATGGAAGGAAAGTCAATAGTCAGGAGGGCATTAAAGAAGAGTTCATAAGGTTCTACAAGAACCTGATGGGGGCTTCTACCAAGACACTGCCAGCAATTAACAGAGAAATAATGAAGAATGGACCAAGACTTAACCATGATCAACAGCTAAGCTTAATTGCTGAAGTGACAAAAGATGAAGTGTATGAAGCCTTGTGTGCTATACAGGAGGATAAAGCTCCTGGGGTGGATGGATGCAACTCATGCTTCTTCAAAAAAGCATGGACAATATTGAAGGAAGAGATGGTGCAAGCAGTTCAGATGTTTTTTATCACTGGTAAAATGTACAAAGTTATAAATTGCACAACAATCACCCTTGTGCCCAAGGTGAGTAATCCAACCACAGCTAGAGAATTCATGTCTATTGCCTAATGTACTTTCAACTATAAGATTATCTCCAAAGTACTAGCAAGCAGACTGCAGAGAGTAATTGCTAGTGTGGTAAGTGAAGCACATGCATGTTTTATACCAGGAAGAAAAATAGCAGACAACATAATTCTGGCCCAGGAACTTGTGAAGGCCAATACCAGAAAGAATTCTTCTCCTAGGTGCATGATCAAGATTGACCTAACCAAAGCCTATGATTCTGTGGAATGACCATTCTTAGAACAAGTGATGGTGGAATTGAGATTTCCTAGTAAGTTTCTGAAATGGATACTGACTTGTATGAAAACTGTGACCTACTCAATTATCATTAATGGTGAACCATCTGAGCCTTTCCCAACAGCAAAAGGTCTAAGGCAAGGAGACCATATGTCCCCTTTTCTCTTTGTTATTGCTATGGAATATTTGAGTAGGAGTTTGAATGAATTGAGAAAGGAAAAGGAGTTCAAATATCACCCCAGGTGTTCTAAGCTTGGTATAACTCATCTGAGCTTTGCAGATGACTTGTTGCTCTTTGCTAGGGGTGACATGACCTCAATCACCAAAATGCAACACTGCCTCAACCATTTCTATGGGACCTCAGGTCTGAATGCTAACCAGGAAAGAGTTCAATTTTCTTTGGGGGTGTTACTTAGGTGGCTAGAGATGAGATACTGCAGAAATTTGGTTATTCCAGAGGTACTTTGCCAGTTAAGTACCTAGGAGTCCCATTAGCTACCAAGAAGATGTCCATAGCCCAATGGCAACCCCTTATTGAGAGGATGGTAGCAAGAATATCCTCATGGACAGAAAAGAAGCTCTCTTATGCTGGGAGAATTCAGCTAGTGCAATCTGTTTAATTTGGCATTCAAGCGTATTGGTCGCAACTGTTCCTAACTCCTAGCAAGGTATTGAAAACTATTGAGGCATATTGTAGGAGCTATGTGTGGTCAGGAGTTAATGTCATCACAATAAGATCTCTGGTAGCATGGGATAGAATGTGTACTCCTAAAAGTGTTGGAGGACTAAACTTAATCAACCTAAAGATATGAAATAGAGCAGCAGCAGCTAAAAACTACTGGGATCTAGCACACAAGGGTGATAAGATGTGGATCAAATGGATACATGCATACTATATAAAGGGCCAACAATTTTCTACTATGACAATACCAAAGCAAGCATCTTGGGTACTCAAAAAGAAGATGGAGGCAAGCGTTTCAGTTGAAGCAATGCATAGTCCAGTAAAAGAAAATTGCAGTTTGATCAGACAACTATACTTGGCTATGCTGGGCCAATTGCCAAGAGTAGAGTGGGAGATGTTCATGTTCAGAAATGAAGCAAGGAAAAAAGCAAAATTCACAATGTGGCTATACTTCCAAGATAGAATGATGACCAATGATAGATTGAGCAAATGGGGGATACATGTGGACAAGGAATGTGTACTATGTAAAGCACATGAAGAAAGCAGGGAGCATATCTTTGTAGAATGTGAATACACTAAGAGAGTATGGACTAGATTGTTAAACTGGATGCAGAGGCAACCAATCTGGGCAACAGCATGGGATCAACACTGGAAGTGGGCTAAGAAGAATGCAAAAGGAAGATCAAGTAAGGCAGGACTATTCAAGATGGTATATGCAGAACCAATTCATGTTACCTGGAATGAAAGAAATTACAGAATATTTCAAAACAAAGCAGACCAGCTGAAGAGTTAGCTAGAAATATGGCATGCATATGTAATGTAAGAGCAACACAACAAAATAGACAGTTTATACAAAAATGTTTTTTCTGATTGTAAGTAAAAGAGAGATGATGAGGTATAGTGAATATGTATAGGGTGGAGAGTTAGAACAACCGGACATTTGGCTGAGATATAAAGTCAATTGTGGTTTGTAAAGTTTCAAAAGTGATTAATAGAAAATTTTAATTACCAAAAAAAAAAAAATCTGGCTCCTTGAAGTTGTTAAAAAGCTGAAGTTTTACTTTAAAAAAAAGAAGACTAGCTTTGAGATGTAATTACAACAGAATATTTGCATATGAAAGGGCACAAGATCAGGAGACTTGTCTCATTAGATTTTTTGCTCCTGATGATAAATTTGAAAATTCTGCCTTTTTCCCTCTCATTTTCATTAGAGGTAGCATTTCCTGTAAAATGTCATATATACTCTTCGAGGAAAAGAAAAAATTGTTCTCCCGAAATCTAATCACAAATGAATCAATCTCGAATTATTGGTTGTGGTGTCCATTTAAGATGAGCGGTTAATCTCCCCGACTTGGCACCATCAAGGGTGAAGGTATCTTTGAATTCCCCTTCTAGTATAACTCTTGTGAGAGTCATGATGCATCTACCGATTTTATCCTGAAACACGTAAAGGATACAAAAGGTTAACAATTGAAAAAGGACAACTCGGTGCACTAAGCTCCCGCTATGCGCGGGATCCGGGAAAGACTGTTGTACGCAGCCTTACAAGCTTAACAGTGGAGCGGACGAAAAATGATGGCCCTAAAAGAATATACCTTCCCAAATGTGTCATGGTCCCAAACTTCCAATATGAGCAAATCATGTAATCCATCTTCAACTACAAAGTCAAATGTCTGGTTCCACACTGGATTAAGGGTGTTGTTTAGAACCTGAGATCAGCAAAAACATATGATTATGGCAAAAGTAAGAAGACAATTATTTATAATCAAATATCAAATATCAGAAAATGTGGCATCCAAACTTACTCTGGTCTTATTTTTCTGTTCAGATTTCTTCATAATTAGTACAACAAAGGGATCAGACTTCCCCATTAGATCAGTAACAGGTACGTCTTCTGCTGATATTACCGTCACCGAAAGAACTCCTCTAAAGAGAATGTCCCCTTTCTTCTCAGAGACAACTTGTGAAAAATTAGCTGATTCTGGTCTAAGGGCCTTTTCCAAGGTAGTTAGTGCGTAGTCGGGTTTAAATCCCTTCATAAACACGCTATCTATACCAAAAGGACAAAAGAGAAGCTCCAAATGTACCTGTTTTAGTTGACAAGAAAATAGGATCGATTAATATTTCATGCATGCGTTGTTGTGCACACAAGAATGCTCTTCTGAGTTCTGAGGAGTGTATGCATAATGCATAGACATGGACAAGCATCCAACGCGGACGCAAACATGCAAACACAATTGGTTTATATAGCGAGGCAGGCACGGCTGCTTCTCCAAAATGAAAGCTCCCAATTGAGTGTCAAGTAAGATTTGATGCATTAAAATCAGAGGCGGAGCTATGATTTGAAGGTTATGGGTTTTGAACTTGTCACTGTATCGTGGCTCGTTTTAGTTACTGGGTTCGCAATTAAATATTTATATATTTAATAAATTTTCTAATACAAATATAGGGTTTAAGCAAGAGCTACTGGGTTCGTCCGAACCAGTAACTACTACACTACCTCCGACCCAGATTCTAATCCCACAAGATTGCTGGGAAACAAATATCAAGATATTCTTACCAGTCCACGGTTTTTGTTGTCCCGTTGTATCTCCAGATCCTTCAGCAGTTTCAACCACACATCCTTCACTTTACCTGGCTCAAGGTCTTTCAAATCTATCCGAGCACAACCAATGAATTCAGCAGCCTGAATCCCTTCATCATCATAAACTCTAATAGTTAAATGTTGAGTGGATATGTCTTCAACTATGAACTCAAAGTGCTCGTTCCAGATTGGATTTAAGCAGTTATCCTTGACAAAGGAAACAAAATCTGGAGTTAAACATTCCTCATCAGGAGAAAAATAAATTAAGAAGGACAATAATAGATGGAAGTTCTCTTACAATAACTTTGCTGGTCTTTGTCCTGTCACGTAGTGGACGTATAAACAACTCAACAAAAGGATCAGACTTCCCAATGATGTCTTTATTAGTCAACTCTTTGGCTTCGATGAGCTTGACTTGTAATATACCAACCGGCTTTAGCTCCAGGTCACTGCAAAAAGAAAAGAGAACATTTTTCTTGGGAATAAGGTCCTCCTCCTCGCCCCTAGTAATTCAGGTCGAGCAGCAGTTCCTATTTTTTTTTTTCCGAGAAGCAGTTAACTTTCCGCCAGAAGATTGGACTAATTCCAGAACTATCATTCATTAGAAAATAGTACATATACTGCAACCTTATTCGGTAAGTAAATTCAAACAAAAGACAATTTCATGCAGAAATAGATCTAGTGTAGTTTGTAATGGGATTTGTTAAGTCCCACATATGTTGAGGGAATAGGTTGCAGTCTCCTTATATAGTCTTCGACAATCCGCTCCTCACGAGCTAGCTCTTGGGTTGCGTTAGGCCCAAGGTCCATTTCTTCACAGTATTGAACTTTTTTCCTTCTTTGTCTTGACTTATTCCTATATGGATTGAATCATTCAATACTTCATGATTACCTCTATCTTAACAAAAGTCTCCAACATAGGCGGATAAAAATGATCAGAAGAAATAAATGGGCTGTGAATCCTGTGGTGGACCCAGAGGTTGCAAAAGTTATATACATTTCAAGCGAAAACAGTTCATATCATTCAGCTATGGATAAACATTACGATCAATTTATAGGGTAGAACTATTTCACCATTCTTTCTGAATACATAATCTGGAACAGTAGTATCTCATTTTTCTTACGTCTGTTATTCTAAATGAAAATTAAGCTCCCGTGATCAAACAAAAAAGAACCTTTACTTTCTAGTGTTGAAAAGAAAAATCCAAGCAATGAGTATAGCGATGTTTAGGAAAATGGCACACCTATAGTCTCCTGGTAATATGGGAACGATTTTGCGGACAGGCCAAGTGATAGAATCTTCAATTGCATCTCGTATTGTGCCCTGTGCAAGCAGATTGCATGCCATCAAGGAGTTGCATTTTCAGAGTTTGTTGTCAATTAGAATTCAGGAATCGGTTAAGTTTAAATAACTATTGTGATAAATACTCATTGTGAACCGACTAACTAATTACATGAAAGTAAGGCAGCTAGGCCAATGATGAAGAACAATGGAGGCCAAGCAAGTTGATGCAGTTAATCGTATAGATTATCTAAGTTTTAAACTCTTGTTCGGTTTATGAAAATCACATGGCAATGAAACTTTAAAGTCAAAAACAAAAGAGAAAAAGACTCGAAACGCTACTCAACTGAAAGAAACGGTCATGCAAAATGCACATGTTTGAGAAATGAATTGATTTTGTAAAGAATAACTCTATAGTTATTAATTCATTTGCACCTAAATAAGCAAGAAATAAAACATACGACATTTCAAACCTCAATGGCATCAGATACTCCAGGAAGAGCCGAGATATCACCACCAACAACTTTGAGAGTGAAATCCAGATTTTTCTACAGGCAGAGACATTCAGGATAAACATAATATCAGAACCACTATTAGCTCCAAGAAAGAAACTTAAGAGAAACATTCTTTTTTCTGGTAGCACGAATTATAACAGAACCAGATACAAAATTGAAGATGCATATCAAAATGTATAAGTCCATTTTTACATCAAGTTACACAGTACATAAAAGCGAAAAGTGTGAGCAAGGCCAATTGACATCCATGAAACTAATTGTAAGAAACTTTATAAACCAAATTATAGAGGAATAAATTGCGCTCACCTTTTGACGCAAGGAGTAGCAAACCGCTCCAAAACAAGGGAGCTCAGCAACTAGTGGTTTGAATATCAACCGGAAAACCCCCGTGAATCCAATATTCTTGACCTACAATAAACAACTGGATTAGGAGAAGAATGAAAAATATGCAAGATGATTCTTGATTAGTAGTGATGTTTACGTGAATAAAGTCTTGATCTTTCAGCAAAAATTGGATTTTTCTTAGACCAATATTTCGAAAGGAGAGTACGATGTAAAATTTGACTTAACAGCTAGGACTCAATTTCTTCCAATGCAAGTAAATTATTATTTCACACCCACATTTTAATCTGAATAGTTCATGAAGTTAATTCATTTCTTGCTTACATCAAAATTTTCTGCTAACCAAAATGAGCTACTCATTTATTGCAAAACCAGAGATGTCAAAAGTACCTGTATAGGTAGCGCTACGCCAACTAAAGTCTTAATATCGAGCACAATATTGGGATTTCCATCCCACTGCATTTCCAATTCCATAATAATTTCCCCAGGATCACCATCAATAATGGAAACTCCTGAAAGACCAAAAGGAGATGTCGAAGTTAAATTATTCCAAACAGATATAGCAGATGAACTCCTTGCCCATAATTGGATGCAGTTGGCTAGTCTATCTAAATAAAAGAGGGGACGTAATCCTATAACAACTACTTATAGGATTGACTATCCAAATTTACATCCATGTTAAAGATCAGACTACCAAGACCATGAACATAATTCAATGAAAATGAGACGACAGGGACAAGTTGAATAGAACATTGAAGACCATGAAAATTTCTACCTGCCTAGAGGTCTAATTCGTATGTAGAGGTTGGTGGTTTAGTGTAAAGAAAAGAAACTATATTATAAAAAGGATCATCTAAACAAATTGTTAACTAGGAATAGCTAGGCAATTAAAAGCGGACCTATATAAGCAATTACTTTAATGTCAAAAAATGCCAATTATTGCACTAACCTGTGAAGGATGGAGCCACAGTACCCAATGTGAGCTTTGAAAATTTGAGAGCAGCTAAGATAGATGGTCTATATTGCTCAAGAACTGGCTCAACAGATGTTCTTATCAACTCTGATGCTGCCTAAGCCAAGAATTAACACAAACTTAAAATGCCAATCAATAAATGGCGGAGCTAAGTGTGTTGAAGAGGATTCAATTGAACTCCCCTTGTCGAAAATTACACTGTATAAATAGGGTGAAGACAATCTTTTTGGTGTGTATAAATAGTTAAGATATTCACTCACTATGCAAGTTTTCATTTATTAATCCCCTTGTTAGGATTCGTGGCTCCGCCACTGTATCAATAAAGGCTATGTTAAGAGTTTCAAAAACACAATTACCTCATCAACATAAGGCCAAATTTTTTCTAAGTGCTGGTTAAGCCAATTCAACTGCAATTCACAAAAAGAAAATACAATAACCATTATTAGCAAATTGTACATATAAGCATGAAGGGGGTTCAACCGAAACCCCTTCGTCCAAAAAATTATACTGTGCAAATAAGGTAAAAATGATTTTTTTTGGGCTATATATATTGTTGAATCCCCTTGACATGAGAAAAATTAGAGTGTAATGGTAAAGCGGGTTCAAAAGTTGCTTTAGGTCATAGGCTCAAATTTAACTATGACATCCTAACTGTTTTTTTGAATCCCCTTGTATAAATTCCTGGTTCGGCCAATGCATATAAGCCCATATTATAGAAAAGTAATAAGCAAATGCAACTCAACTTTTGCTTCTGTGAAAAGACAACCCAAGAAGGATATGCTTCAGGAGGAAGAAGTTTTCTTGAATCTTGAACTGTTATCCTGGCAAATGCTGCTATGGATTTTGCCTAACAAAATATCAAAAACATCAAATTATTACAAAATACCAATTCCAACGTGAAAATAAATCCAATAAATTAGAAAATAATACCAAATCAATGCGAGCTTTGGATCTATTAGTTTGAAAGCGAGCAAAACAAACTATTAGACCAACACCCAATGCAGCACCTAAGAAGAACCCCACCAACAAACCCATATTTGTTTTTCAAAAATTGAAACAAATATTCAGACGTTTTTGTTTTTTCGATTTTATTCTTTTTCGCTGTCAATTGTTTTGAAAAAAAGAAGGTTTTATTTTTGGAGAGAAAATGTTGGAGTTGTGAGTGGAAGAAATGAAGGAATCCGCGGGACCAGGGGAAAAGGGAAGAGAACAACAGAATTTTGATTAGGAAGTTAGGCTTATATTTTATTTTTATTCCACCGCGGGTCTGATGCGTTACACTTACAAAGAATTAAATATTTATAATTAATTAATTTGAAAAGCATATTTCTTATGCTTTGGTTTCTAAAGCAATTTATTCCTTTCTTGAATTTTCTGTACTTTGCTGCTCATCTTTTAATGTGGTAATGTGTGGATGGATCATGGATGGTATTATTCCTAAGTTTATTGAATGCTCTTTTATATTCTGGAAGATTGTCGAATCTTTGATAAAGTTGTTTAAATCTTTCTTATTCTGCGTAAAGGTAACTCCCAGAATTTTCAAAACTTTTAAAGCACAAAACTGCCTACTTTATCATGAATATAACATATTAGAGTATGTTTGCCCGTGCGCAATTTGGATTAGGCTCTAGTTTTTTAGGGTAGAAATTGTATGAAATGTCAAATACAATGTAATTCAAGTAAATTTAACTATTGGAGCACTCCTAGGTTGGTGTTCAATGATCGACGTAGAATTAATGTCTTTTAAAAAAATTATTATAGCAACTTATTTCTGTACCGAGAAAAAGTAGGTCAATATTTTTTAATCTCATTTTACGTGAAATTCTTTTTCTTAGTATTTCCATAAAAGATACACATTTTTATTGCTCTTTTAGCATGTTTATAAAGGGAAAAAAAAGTTTAATATTTTCGCTACCTTTGTTTCATTATATATGACATTTTTTCATTTTTGTTCTTTTAGAAACAAGAGCGGTAAATTCTTTAATTTTAAACTTTTTAGCTTACTTTTAATAATATGCTCTAATAACCATAAAAATATTATAACATGTATATGACCGAAGTTCTAAGAGTGTCGTTAGTATGTATAAAATGGTCTTCTTTTCTTGCTGAAGCTTCACGATCCATTCAAATATTATTATATAAAATAAAATACAGGAGTAATACGAAATATTTTTAAGTATTTAATCCTACAAAAATATTCAAAACTTAAAGAGAATGAATTTTGAACTTCAATTTATATTCACACAAATGTTTGTATTTACCTGGAATTTCTATAACGTACATTATTAATAGAGAAGAAAGAGATTTATTAATACTAATCACACAAAATTATTCAAAACTTGAAGAACATCAAATTTAAACGTTAAATTTTCTAACACTATCTTTCTTATTTAACTGTTTTTTTTATTTGTGTACTATTTATTCAACAAATTTCAAGAAATGCAAGTTAAATTCTTCATATTAGTGAATTGATCAACATTTTCCGGAGCAACATACGCAAATATTGCTTACACATATTTTCCATGAACCAATTAGTAACAGACCTAATCTATATCTATAATTAACAATGACCTGGGGAAACGCACGCAGAGAAATAGAAATTCATTTCCTTTATCTTGTTTTAACGAAAACTTATATTACGATGGGAAACTTAGTGGGCTTTTGGACATGAGAATTGTAAAATAAGATAATAAAAAAAGGAAAAAGTGAAAAGAAAGTTTCAAGTTAAAATGATATTTGAATTAGAGTTGTGTTTCAGTATAAATATAATTTTGGGTTTTTTTGAAGTTTTGTGAATAAATTGAATGAAAAGGTTTGAAAATAATTTTTTGGAATTTTTTAAAGTTTTAAAAAGTTCCAAATTCATCTTCAAGTGAAATTTAAAAATTTATGGGCAAAGATTAATTTCGGAAAAAATTTAAAATTTTTCGTAAAAAAGTGAATTCCAAACGGGCTCTTATTACTTTGGGATACAGTATGACTGGAGTTGAAGGCTGGTGACCTGTAATATTGTGGTGACTTTGGCTACAAAGGATCTGTCCACGTGTACCAGAAAAGTAGAAAATTGAGACTTTGTTTTGCTGTCTGTGCATGTATAGTTGTATACTTGACTGGGAAGTGAAAATATTATTTTACTTGTCTTATAGTTTCATCTAACACAAAATTTTAAAATTAAAGACATTCAAATTGATCAAAAAACAAAAAAGATGTTTGAATTTTGTGGGTGTGTATATTAAAAAGTAATACTAAAATATATAATATTCCAAAAATATTTTTTTGAAATATTTTATTTTAAAGTCATTAAAAATAAAATAAAATGTTGCAAACTTATATGCAAAAGGTGACATTATTTCCAAAAAATAAATTAAAGAGACATCTGAATTAAATGAAGGAAGTATGAGAAGGAAATGATTCAGTATAACCTCTTTTACCAGGGGCGTCAATAGTTCGATTCGGTCGATTATTTTATAAATCTTTTATCATATTAATTTTTTATTATTCTATTATGCATAAATAAAATTTAATTTTTCGAACTGTCATTGGTTTCTCTTCGATTACGGTTCGATTAATTTTCAGTATTTTTTTAAATATCATGTAAAATTCATCAGTAGAAATAGAATGCAATAACATACATTCTTTTACAGGACTTAGCAAAACTTCTCTAGACATTTTTACTGTTTAAAGGGTGATGAATTGAAAAACATAAAAAATGGTTAGAGTATACATCCATCAACTATTCTACAATAACGTAAAAGAACCAAGCAAAGGCAAAGAAAATATAAATTACACGAGTGGAACGATATTAACCAAGATGAGACTCGATCAATAATAAAGTTTATAGAAGATTATATATTAAAAAAGATAAAGCTAAATTATATGAAAGGAAACATATTCAATACATTGTAGTTTGCTACTTATAATTGCTAGAATACATTATGTCTTGCTAATAAAGACACTTGAAATAACTTAGTTTAAGTAAAAGTAGCATAATAGGATTTAGGAATTAGTATTATGAGTTTAATTACTTGTTGGCTTGTAATAATTTTAATAATTCCAAGGCCCAAAGAAAAATTTAATGCATTATTACTTTTAAACTTACTAGATAAATGTATTTTCCACATGTAAAAAATATTCGGTACAGTTCGATATTTATAAAATAAAAAACCTACCCTAATAACTAGTGCGGTTATAAATTTATATAAAAATTTACGGTTTCTTAAAAATCGATTCGATACGATACGGTTTAGTCGATTTTCGAATATCCATTGATACACGACCTTTTACTAAATAAAAAAATCCTACAAAATTCGTGTGTTTATTCTCAAATCTCGTGCGTTTTAAATAAAGATCTCCTAAGACATTTTATATAAAACCAATTTTTTTTTTTTTTTTGCAAATGATCAGGAAACATATATATGTTTTACCCGATGAATCGGGAAGTTAGCCCAAAAACTATACATGTTGATCATCATACTCATTAAAAAGAGGGGAAAAAATTATTTTTATTTGATTCTAATTTCCTTTTAGGAGAAGAACTTTCAGGAAACTTTTTTATAACCTAATTATATGAGGAAAGATTGGCATTTAGGCACAAGGCCAAGCAACACTATTGCTTTTTCTTCTTTTTTATTCCTTCTGAATATTTAGAGCCGGTTTGGACATAAAATAAAATTTTCACTATTTCCGATTTTTTTTTTTTGTTTGAAATTAGTGTTTGTCCATGAAATTTCCAAAATTCACTTGAAGAAGAATTTTGGAACATTTTGAAAATATGAAAAACTCTAAAAAGCTGGTTTTCAAAATTTTCACTCAAATCACTCACAAAACTTCAAAAACAACCCAAAATAATATTCATGTCCAAACACAACTCTAATTTTCAAATACCATTTTCAATTAAAAAAAATCTAGACTTTTTTTCTTTTTTTTTTGGAATTTTACAATCTTATGTCCAAATGCCCACTTAATATTAAGAAAAGAAAAGGAAAAAAAGGCTATTGGTTGGGACGAGATGAATGCGAAAGAAGACTCTCCTTCTAGAGAGAGGAAAAGGATATGGAATTTTTTAAATTTAACTTTACTATTAGTGCTGCTTGAAAAGAAAAACATTTGGCATCTTTCTTTTTCTTTTTAATACTTTAGGATTATTAAAAAATGTAGCTCAAAGTAACAATATAAGACAAGAAGATAAGTAGAATAAGAGAAGAAAAGATAACTTTCTTATTTCATCAAGTGTTCAAGTGTATCACATATCACATTTCATGCCTCTATTTATACCATTACATTGTAGGTTACAAAAGGATTGTCTTAAACATGACATTAACCTTTGAGATCATGGGGAAAGATAATGGGGAGAGGTTATGAAGGTGTGGAATTACAATCATAAAAGTGATAAGTAGTGGGAGGTTATTTACATCATGGGTGGAAGTAGTGGGAGTAGTGGACATCCACAATTATTATATGTTTTACAACACTACCCCTTGGATGTCCAAAAATAGATAATATGCCTCGTTAAAACCTTATTAGGAAAAACCACGTGGGAAAAAATCTTAGTGAAGGAAAAAGAGTACACATATCTCTAATACGCTTTATTTGCTGCATCGTTAAAAACCTTACCAGGAAAACCCAGTGGGACAAAACCTAGGCTAAGGAAAAAAGAGTACAACACATATCTTACTCCCCCTCATGAAAACATCACTTTATTTCTCGAAGACGTCGCATTCCAATCTTCTGTCTCAACTTCTCAAATGTTGACGTTGGTAATGCCTTAGTGAACAGATCAACCAAATTTTCACATGAACGAATCTGTTGAACATTAATTTCACCATTTTGTTGAAGATCATGCGTGAAAAAGAACTTTGGTGAAATGTGCTTTGTTCTGTCTCCTTTGATGTATCCTCCTTTCAGTTGAGCGATGCAAGCAACATTGTCTTCATATAATATAGTTGGATTATCTTTTTTCATAAGAAAACCACACATTTCCTGAATATGTTGAGTCATTGATCTCAACCAAACACATTCCCGACTAGCTTCATGAATGGCTATTATCTCAGCATGATTAGAAGATGTGGCAACTATTGTTTGTTTCATTGAACGCCATGATATAGTTGTACCTCCATATGTAAACAAATAGCCTGTTTGAGATGGGGCTTTATATGGATCAGACAAATAACCTGCATCGGCATAGCCAATCATTTCTGACTTGAATTCATTAGAATAGAACAATCTCATATCTAGAGTTTCCCAAAGATATCTAAATATATGCTTAACACCATTCCAATGTCTTCTTGTTGGGTAGGAACTGAATCTTGCTAATAAGCTTACAGCAAAAGCAATATTTGGCCGGGTATTGTTAGCAAGATACATCAGTGTCCCAATTGCACTAAGATATGGAGTTTCATCACCAACGAGCTCTTTGTCATTTTTTTGAGGCCGATATGGATCTTTATTTATGTCAAGCGATCTCACAACATTGGGGTACTCAATGGATGTGCATTATCCATGTAAAATCGCTTTAACACCTTTTCAGTGTATGCTGATTGATGGACAAAAATTTCACTTGTTATATGCTAAATCTATAGGCCAAGACAAAATTTTGTCTTACCAAGATCTTTCATTTCAAATTCTTTCTTCAAACACTTTACAGCTTTTGGAAGCTCTTTAGAAGTTCCAATGATATTCAAGTCATCAACATACACAACTATGATGACAAATTCAGATCCAGACCTCTTAATAAACACACAAGGCAAATATGGTCATTTTTGTACCCTTCCTTTAGCAAATACTCGCTAAGACGATTGTACCACATTCTCCCTGATTGCTTCAATCCGTATAAGGATTTCTGAAGCTTTATTGAACAAGTTTCCCTTGAACTTTTATGTGCTTCAGGAACTTTAAATCCTTCAGGAATTTTCATAAAAAATTCATTGTCTAGGGAGAAATATAAGTAGGCTGTGACAACATCCATTAACCACATATCAAGCTTTTCATGGACTGCAAGATTTATTAGATACCTGAAGGTAATTACATCTACCATAGGAGAATATGTCTACATATAATCAATGGCATGCCTTTGCGAAAACCCTTGTGCAATAATTCGTGCTTTATATCTTACGACTTCACCTTTCTCATTTCGTTTTTGCACAAAAACCCATTTGTACCCCACTGGCTTGACACCTTCAGGCGTTCGGACTATTGATCCGAAAACTTCATGTTTTTCGAGTGAAGCCAATTCGCTTGAATTGCATTTTTTCATTTTGGCCAATCA
This sequence comes from Nicotiana undulata, assembly GCA_005239495.1. Taxonomy (NCBI): domain Eukaryota; kingdom Viridiplantae; phylum Streptophyta; class Magnoliopsida; order Solanales; family Solanaceae; genus Nicotiana; species Nicotiana undulata. Next base: position 38,541 of record ML248741.1, read on the forward strand.
TTTCTTTGTCTACATTCATCGACAGATCTGGGCTCAAGATCCTCATCTTGTTGCATTATGTCAACTGCAACATTATATGCAAAATTGTTGTTAACAACAACGTTATTTTGGTTCCACCCTTTTCCCGTAGAGACAACTTATTAAGATCTCTTTATTTTCATCATTTCCAGGTACTAGAACTTCCTGTGAGGTCTTATCAATAACTATGTCTTTATTCTCCTCTTGAGAAATTGCCTCCACGTTATGATCAACTTGATCATTTCCTCCTTTCCTTTTTTCGGAGATTTTTATCCTTGGAACCGATAAGTCTACCACGTTTAAGGCGTGGCCTAGACTCATTTGCATTATCATACTGTTCAGCTGGGACATCAACTTGAATTGGAGCATTAACAACTGGAATATGTGATTTAGTAACCCGTGGAAGGTTAGTAAATACATCTGGCAATTGATTTGAAATATTTTTCATATAAATGATCTTTTGAACTTCTTGTTCACATTGATTTGTACGAGGATCCAAATGAGATAGAGATAATACGTTCCAATCTATCTCTTTTTCCAACCATTTATTTTTCTCCCCCTAATGTTGGAAAAACTGATTCATTAAATTGACAATCAGCAAATCTGGCTGTAAACAAATCTCCTGTCATAGGCTCCAAATATTTAATAATAGAAGGATATTCATAACCAACATATACTCCCAACCTTCTTTGGGGACCCATCTTTGTGCGTTCTGGTGGAGCGATTGGAACATATACCGCACATCCAAAAATTCTTAGATGAAAAATATTTGGCTCCTGACCAAAAGCCAACTGTAATGGGGAGACTTCATGATAATTGGTTGGCATTATGCGCACAAGTGCTGCTGCATGCGAAATAGCATGTCCCCATACTGAAAGGAAAATTTTTGTCCTCATTAGCAACGGTCTAGCTATTAATTGGAGGCATTTAATCAATGATTGTGCTAGACCATTTTGAGTATGAACATGAGCAACTGGATGCTCAACTTTTATTTCGGTGGCCATACAATAATCAGTAAAGGCCTTAGATGTAAATTCACCACCATTATCAAGACGAATTGTCTTAATTGCATAATCTGGAAATTGTGCTCTTAACCTTATTATTTTGGCCAACAATCTCGCAAATGCCATATTACGAGTTGACAATAAGCACAAATGTGACCATCTTGTAGATGCGTCTATCAAGACCATAAAATACTTGAATGGTCTACATGGAGGGTGTATAGGCCCACATATATCACCCGGTATACGTTCCAGAAATGCAGAGGATTCAATCCCAACTTTAGTTGCTGATGGTTTAATAATCAATTTTCCTTGAGAACAAGCAACACAAGAGAATTCCTTAAATTGAAGAATCTTCTTGTTCTTCAATGTGTGCCCATTTGAATTCTCTATTATTCTGCGCATCATGTTAGAACCACGATGGCCTAACCGGTCATGCCAAATGATAAAATCATTAGAAGTAGTAAATCTTTGGTTTACTATAGCATATGATTCAACCACACCAATGTTTGTGTGGTACAATCCAGAAGAAAATGCGGGTAAATTTTCGTGTACACATTTTTTCCCCGCTTTTATTGAGTAATATAAAGGTATTCAACCTTTCCTTCGTTAGAGGTCTCAACATGGTAGCCATTTTGGCGAATAGCTTTGAAACTCAACAAGTTTCTTTGAGACTTACTACAATACAATGCATTATCAATAGTTAATAACGTTCCTCTTGGTAGTAATAAGGCCGCTCTTTCAGAGCCCTCAATTAACTTTGTACTACCAGATATTGTATTAACATATGTCTTTTTCATAACCAAATAAGAGAAAAATTTATTTTCTCTTAATATTGTGTGAGTTGTAGCACTATCCAAAAGGCATAAATCTTCATTACTCATCTTGGATCCAATTGAAGAATGGAAAATTTTATTTTCTGAACAACGAAAAGAGCTCAACTTCGTGCTGATAACGTATTAAAAAATGTAGCTCAAAGTAACAATATAAGACAAGAAGATAAGTAGAATAAGAGAAGAAGAGATACCTTTCCTATTTCATCAAGTGTTCAAGTGGATCACATATCACATTTCATGCCTCTATTTATACTATTACAGTGTAGGTTACAAAAGGATTGTCTTAAACATGACATTAAACTTTGAGATCACGAGGAAAGATCATGATCAGAGGTTATGGAGGTGTGAGAGTTACAATTATAAAAGTAATAAGTAGTGAGATGTTATTTACATCATGGATGAAAGTAATGAGAGTAGTGGACATCCACAATTATTATATGTTTTACAATAAGGATTCTAATATTAGTGCCACATTTTGGTTCGTCAAACACTAGTTTGCTTGACATATAAGAAGTAACTTTTTAAATGTTAGTTCATTATTATGACGATAACAAAATACCGTTTGGTCCAATAAAAAACGGAAGAAGAAGTGATTGAGACAAATTTATTTTATTTGCTCCTAATTTTGTTAGTAGTTTGTATTTTTTTATTAATCAATATTATTATAAAAGCAATATACCAATCTTTCTAAAAATTCTTTGGAACATCAAATTATGAAAGAAGTACAACAACAATGATGATCTAGTAAAATCTCACAAAGTGAAGTCTGGGGAGGGTAGTGTGTATGCAGATCGTATCCTTACCCCGATGAGGCAGAGATGTTGTTTCTGATAAACCCTCGGCTCAGGAAGGCAAAAATAAAACAAGAAGAGACAATTCATTAGTAACGTCAGCAGAAACCATAGAAATAGTAATAGAAGCATAAAAATCATAAGATAGATTACATGCAATAACAATAACCAATAATTAAGGCTCGGGGCTATGATAAACAGAAATGATAGTGTGGACTCAACAATAACCACTAATCGTCTAAGATCAACCCTATCAAACCCGCCTCACCCCCGGAATGAAGTAGGAAAAGCTCGACTACCCCCTAGCCTACAACCCTAATGCTTGAGCTCCAGGCCTTCCGATCCTATCAAGGGTCATGTCCTCGGAAATCTGCAGTCGTGCCATATCCTACCTGATCACCTACCTCAATACTTCTTAGGTCGTCCTCTACCTCTTCATGTACCCACCAAAACCAACCGCTCACACCTCCTCACCGGAGCATCAAGGCTTCTCCCCCGCACGTGCCCAAACTATTTGAGCCTCGCTTCCCGCATCTTGTCATCCACAGGGGCCACACCCGCCTTCTCCCGAATATCCTCATTCCTAATATTTTCCGTGAGTTCACATTATTTAAAAAGTAAATGATTTAATATTTATGATAAGAGACTTTGATTAAAGTGTTTTAAAACAACCCTCGCTTCTGCTTCTATGGAAAGTTATTTTCAGTTTCTTTCTCATAATAAAAGTACAACTTCACTAATAGTTAAAACACATGTTTTTACCCGAATGTTTGGTCAAACTGCTTAAACTCTTCAACATAAGCACCTTGTTTTTCATTTCAAAAAGAAAAAAAAAAACTTGGCAAAAACAGACTATTAAGTTGTTTATCCTTGAGTTATGGGTTTTTTTAATAAAGAATCATTAAGAAATGATGGTTTTATTTTTTCTTTAAAAAAAAAAAACCCACCTAGAATACAATGTCTTGTATGTGTCTTACAGGAGAAGGACAAGCTCACTTTTTTCAGACTTCATGCATGTTTTTTAATGACCGTTAGTTAATTTAGCTTAATCATTCATTATAACTTTTAAAATTAGTTAAATCTAACTTTAAATTGGATTTTAACGAACTGCGGAGAACTATCATAGTTTTTTCTGAACTTTGATTCACGAAACTGTATTAATTTATTAAATTTAACCATTTATTTTTAGATTAACAAAAGGCAAGAAGGAGATAAAAGAGAGAAAATAAAAACTCTACCATGCATCTTTTTACTCAACCATTTAAAAAGAGTGCAATCTTATAGTAATGAGTGTAGACAATTAAATTTTGTTATTAAATTCATGAGAAGTTTTGATTTTTATTCTAAATTTATAATCCAAATAACACTATGGACTAATATAATTAAGTTAATTATTTAAGTATAATAATTAAATAAATTTAATAAAGTCTTATTTATTGGGCTAATATATTTGGTTGGGCTCCTATCAAATGAGCCCATACATTGGCCTCAAGCCTAATAACCCATTAGCCCTTCAATCTCACGCCTTACCTCACAGGCTTCAAGCCCAATGATCAACTTCACCATTACTGTTCGTGGCGATTATGAAGTAAAACTTGCACGGGGCACTCTATTTGGTCTCCCTCATCTAACTTATTCACTTTTTAATTTTTTTTTAATTTATACCCACTTTTTAAATATCTTCAGGCCTTTTTCTCCTCCTTCGTTTTTTCTTCTTCTTCGGGTGACAATGTTTTTATATGATGACTGTGAATATATTTAATGTAGTTTATGATGTTTTTACTTACTATTGTTCAAGTTCAATTCGAATCAGTTTTTGCTTTTATATTTTCTTGTCTTAATGTCTGCGCTGAGAAAAAAAGCAGAATTGGGTTAATTGTGATTTACTAAACTAGATTGGTAGAATCTTGAACTTTAATCTTGAATTTGGCTTAAGTTATATTTCAACGCCATCTAACTTCAAAGAAAGACATAATAGAGCTTCAACTCTAAGAATGCTGAAACTTCAGCTCTTGGAATGCTGAAGTTCAACAAATACAAACAAACTTCAACTCCTAGAATACTGAAGTTCAGCAAATACAAAACAAACTTCTGCTCTTAGAGTGCTGAAGTTCAGCAAATACGAAACAAACTCCAGCTCCTAGAATGCTAAAGTTCAGCAATTACAAAAAATTTTTTTAGCCAAAACATGTTGTATTTTTATTCAGCTGAAGTTTGCCATTGCACTATGAACTGAAGTTTGCGTGATTGCCTTTGCAAGTCAAGCCAAACATCAGGCAAAAATATCTGAAGTTTTGCATTGATAAGGCTACACTTCAGGCAAAACATTATGAAGTTCAAACTTCAGACACAAACTTTTGCTACTTCAGGCCCGTATATCTGAAGTTATCCAAAAAATGGGTACGCTTGCAATTTTTTTTTTACAAAGCGGGTATAAGTTAAAAGGTGACCCAAAAACTGAGTATAAATACAAATGCCCGATTATGAAAGCCTTTGTAACACACAAACCAAACTCACTCATACTTAAAAGTTAAATTCAAGGTTAAGTTTCAAGCTCTAAAATTAAAATATTAATACAATCAAACTCAAGAATAAGCAATCGAGTTCTAGAGCTAACAGTTTAAGAAAAAACAAAGGATATAATGTATATCTTTCAAATATAAAGCATTTCTAGATTGTACTACAAATTATACTTGAAAAATAAATATTACTGTCTTATCTTTGATATTTTCATGCACAAAATCAATGTTACAATGATTTGAGACATGATCTTTTCCTTCCATACAATGTTCGAAACTTAAAACAACAACAATAACATATTCAGTCTTATCCCACACATCTCTGCCACCTACTCAATTACATCTCCTATTATCATTGGTAACCTCGATTCTTCTCATGTCCGTAATTAGCTATAGAAAAACTAAAATGGACATTTAGATGCAAAGGAAAACTCCACGTACTAACTTCAGAAACAATAACTCTACTCTCTATCTCTAATATTGCGTGGCACAACAGTCAAGCCTTCCTCACTACTCGTCTTTATAACTTTGCCCAGTTCATCGTTATTCAACCTGGTCTCAGAAAAATTCAAAATCCCAGCAACTTCCTTGTTGTAACTTAATTTGCAGCATGCCCCACTTCTTTTCCTTTGGTCCAATTTTATTAGGAAATGTAGACCTAGGTTGCCGATCTTACAACTGTTTTACCAAAAAAGTGCCAAATTTTTTTGTAAACGAATTAATGAGAAAATAGAGAGTAAATTCTAGCCAAAGATAATTGACTCTAGATCGACGAATGCCAAGTAAGAAAAGTTGGATAAGGTTGAGCTTACGAGCTAATTAAGAATATGAAAAAGATCTAATGTACATGATGAACTAACTGGCAACATTACTCTGTGATGTAAAATAAAGAGGAAAAGAAGGATTCACCAATCATGGATACAAGATATGTCTTTATTCAATCCATAATGATGATTACAAGGGTGAATAACAATGTTCTGAACCTTCCCTTCGTTGCAAGATAGACACTCCAATTCCTCTCTAATGTAAGTGAAGAAGTGTGTGATGTTTTAGTAGTTGTACCCCCTTTCTTCATTCTCTCACCTAGTATATATACTAGGTATTCTCATTTGCCCAACGTTCCTTAGCCAGGATACCGAAGTCTACCAACCGTACTTTGGGTCGACCTTCTTAAGCACCATGGTGTGTACTTCGCCATGTAGGCCTTCTGAGGATCCAACCTCGGCCATGGCCGAGGTGGTCATCGCTATAGTGACCTATGAATACAACCTCGGCTAAAGAGATCCTTCGGCATTTTTTTAATGCAAATTCCCGTTTGGTAAGATTTTGACCCATACAGTTAGTCCCACCGCCTATTGGGGTCGTCTTTGTGCGAGCTCGATGGGCGGACCTCGTCAATTCAAAATTTTTGAGAAATTTAAGCAGTTTGGGCGATGGGCGAGCACCTCATAGCGACATGACGATGTGATGTTTCGAGAGCTGCATCAGACCGTTGCGTTAGTTCTAAATGACATTAAATACGTCATGTGTCATTATGGCACACGTTCTCTATACGTTGCGTCGTTTCCCGTGCCCCTTCTTTTTTTTAAATGGCGGCGTTTGGTTTTCCTTCTCTGAACATTTATAACCTTATAAATAGAGGGAGATTTTACATTTGAATACTGTGCTTCCCTGTTGTTCAAAAGAAAATATCAAAGCTTCTTTTCTTCTCCTCTCGTTTCTCGCATTCCCCTTTCTATTAGTAGTTCTTGCAGCTGCCATCTTTCTGTCATCATTCCCGATCTGCGCAACCAATAAAAGAGATGGCCAGTGCGTCTTCCATCCCAGATAGAGCTGTTGGTGTCTTTGCGCCGGAAACTAATATACCCCCCTGAAGGGGTGGTGGTTATGGCGGAAGATGAAGGATTTCCGACGGTGGATGAAGTAGTCCCTCGCCAAGGGAAGGCCAGGACTGGTTTCAACAATCCTCCCGAGGATGAATTTGAACCTGCCACTTCTGCAATGGATGTCGCGGCGCTTACAACGTTCAAGGCCAAATGGAGGATTCCTGATCACATTGAGCTCGTTCCAGCGGGTCGTGACTTTGTGCATATACACCGCCTGGGGTATTGCGCATTTTACGCATACCCATTCGTCATCGGGTACACACTTCTCCTCCCTTCCTTGGCGGTAGATTTTTGCCGCTTCTATGGTGTGTGCTCGGCTAAACTCTCTCCCTACATATACAAGCTCTTTCTCATGCTCCTCAAGTACGCAGAGTTGGCCTATCGGGAGGTTTCTCTCCAACACCTGCTTCACCTCTTCGTTCCCAGTTTCCACAGGGGCACGATGATACACCTTCGTCACCGAGGAACCAAAGGCTTGGTGGTGAAGATGGATGATAAAACCAACCGCCGCTTCTGGGAGAACTTCTTCTACGTGAGGACAGATCATGTGGTGTCAAACCCCGATGGGTTTCCTGAGACATGGAATTTTGCTTGTAAGTTTCTCTTTCGATTGCTATCCCTCTTTTTTCTTTTGAAAATGTCTTCCTATCATTTTCCTTTCGGCGACCTCATCATTTTGTTTTTTTTGCAGCCGAGAGGGTACCTCTTCCGCTAGTCCCCGATATTCGTGAATGGGTAAGCTCGATTTTCCCCCACACTGTGGGGATTCGCAAATGGTCGCCATTCCACGAGCGGTTTGGGCGTAAGCCTTCTACTGGTGAGTCGTCTCGTCCTGCCTTTGGCCGCTTTGATTTTCACCCCGTGTTTTCATTCTTACATTTTCTTTTGGCTAAATTTTTCTCAATGGCAGGTCGGAGGGGAGCGAGGAGAGTGAGGGCTCCCATCCTTGCTTTTCATCAGCCGGCTACCTCGGCCAGGCCCGTGCCAGTGGAGACTGCAAACGAGGGCATTCGAACTCCGGCTACATTGCAGGTCGCATCCGCGTCCAAACCCGGTCGTTTGGAGGCTCCAGTTCCTACAGTTTGTTCGGCGGATGAACCATCTCAGAATGATGGCGAAGGGGCCCCATCTAAGAGGTGGAGAATAAATTTGGAGGGGGAGTCCTCGACAGGGACGACCTCGAGGGGTGACTCCATGTTGGTGGTGCCTGAATTTGGTGATTCTAGTCTGAGCGTGGAGGCGGTGTCCGTTTCAGGCGCAGAGGAGAAAGCCATTGCGGGAGGGAAGAATACGGAGGCCGCCACGATTGTTTCGAGTGGTCCTTCGTCATCTCAGTAGGTCTGTGTCTCCTCTTCGGCTAGTGAGAGAGCGAAGGGTGTGATTGTTGACGATTACAAATCCGATTCTGATATCGACCCAGAGGACATGGGGATATTTGAGGAAGGGTTTACCCTGGGGTCGACGTAATGGCGGAAGGTCCCTCTCGTGTGCTTGAGATCCCATCAGACTTTGACTTATTGGAGGATACAGTGGACTTAGTGCCCCAGTTCGACCTTCTATGTTCTGCTGCTGAAAGTAGGTCCCTTCGAGGGATCAGTGACGTTGGCCTGTCACGTGGTGTGGCCGGGATGGCTTTGAGGGTGAGTTTTTCACTATTTTCTTTGTTTGATGCCCTTTACTTTTCCTGAATTTCGTTTTTCTTTTCCTCAGACTTTTATTTTGGAGACCTAGAGTGCTCGTCGGGCCGAGACGCAGGCCCGTGTCTTTCAGAAAATGTCTATGAAATACCATCGGTACCGCGACAGGTGCCGCGCGATGCATGCACAACTTAGGGCGAGCGGTAGTCATCAGTCCCTTAGGGAGGAGTTGGAGCGGAAGGATGAGGACCTGGTGCGGTCTATCCGCAGATGCATCGAGCTCGAGGGGATGCTTAGGGTCAAAGATGAGGAGCTAGAGGTGGTTAAAGGTGTTGCAGTCGAATGTGAGGATCTTCAGGCGAATGTGGCGTCTTTACAAGCCGATCTTGAGCAAAACGCCACTAGAGTTGCCGATCTGAGTGCAGAGTGATCGGAGAAGGTGGCCGAGTTAGAAAGGAAGTTGACTGAGTTGGAGCAGGCCGAGGGAGCCCGAGTGGCGGCTTTGGTGAGGGTAGCGTCGCTAGAAGACACTATCTGCGTCCTCAGGTCTGAGCAGGAGGTTGAGAGGGAGACAACCACACTGAGGGAGGTAAGGCTCGAAGAGAGGATCGGTGTGCTCGAGCGGGATGCCTCGAACCTGGGTGATCAAGTTGTGGCTCTCGAGGCCGAGAAGGCGCAGTTGTTGGCTCAGACCCCTCAAGAACCTGCCTCTATTGTTGTCCCTCGCCATTTGTACGATATATGGGTCTATGCTGAGGCCCAACGAAATATATATAAGGACTTGTGGGCGGCGGGGAGCATTCCTGAGGCCGTTTTTGAAGATGTTCGTGTTAAAGCACGTGAGGCTCGTTTTGCCTGCAGCTATGACCCTGCGACACCGGAGGCCGGTGGGGATGCTGAGATCAAAGATGGGCTTTCTTCTGATGATAACGGTGCTGGAGGGGATGATGGTGGAGATGAGGCCGCCAGACTGAGTGGGGAGAAGGGTGATGGCGGTGATGGTGCTGAGTGAAGTTTTTGTAGCTTTTTGTACTTAGTTTTTTTTTTGTTTTCTTTTTGCGGGGGCCCGATTTTGGCCTTTTGTAAGACGTTCTTGCGCATGTACATATTCTGAATAATTTTTTTTCCTCTGGTTGTATATCACCGACTTTCTTTCTTTTTTTTTCTTTGAAAAAGATCTTCAGATTTTCTCGTGATGAGTATGGCATTTAGTTGGGAATTCGAGTGAGGTCGAATCTTAGCTTGCCGATTCGAGCGAGGTCGAATCTCATCGTGTTAATTCAAACGAGGTCAATCTTTACTTTGTTAGTTTGAGCGAGATCGAATTTTATTAACTTGAATGAAGTCGAACCTTGATTTCACTTTGGCGATGGCTGGGGGACGCATGGGTGTGAATTCGAGCGAGGTTGAATTATGAACCGTTATGAGTTCGAGCGAGGTCCAACTTTGACTTGTTAATTCGAACTAGGTCGAATTTTACTTTCGCTTGGAGATGGCCGGGGGCCATATGGGTGTGAATTTGATCGAGGTCGAATTGTGACCCGTTATGAGTTCGTGCGAGGTCAAACTTTGACTTGTTAATTCGAACGAGGTCAAATTTTACTTTCGCTTGGTGATGGACGGGGCCCATATGGGTGTGAATTCAAGTGAGGTCGAATTGTGACCCGTTATGAGTTCGAACGAGGTCGACTTTGACATATTAATTCGAATGAGATCGAATTTTACTTTTGCTTGGCGATGGCCGGGGGCCATATGGGTGCGAATTCGAGCGAGGTCGAATTGTGACCCATTATGAGTTCGAGCTAGGTCGAGATTTGACTTGTTAATTCGAACGAGGTCAAATTTTAAAAGATTCGAGCCGTGTCGAATGTAAGTTGGTTCGAGCGAGGTCAAATGCATAATATCTGAGTTGGTGTGATGTGCAAATTTGGTGGAGTTGAGTGAGAGTGTTGCATACTGCTTTGTTTATTCATTCATTGGAGAATATTACATGTTTATGTTTGCCTCATACATGAATTTGAGAAGCCCTAGTCTATCTAGTCCCTTCATCGCTCGACCTGGAGAGGTCGTTGACGGGACGGGCGATGAACTCATTGCTTAGGCTGTGGAGCACCCTGGATCTCGATTCATACGAACGAGGTTCGGGTGTAATTCATTGAATTTATTTGGTTGAACCGGCATAGCATAGCCTTGGCGAGCATGTGGGCGAGCTTTTCGTACTTATGTTCTGCCCGTGTTGGAGAGGTGGTACGTTATTTGGGCTGGCCGCCCAGTCCTGAACTAGGGAGATTTTTTAAACTTGTTCTAAACCATTTGTCTATTATCTGCAGTATGATATGGTGCGGGGAATTTTTCCCGCTTCGCATTCCCTTACCCGCCTATTTGGAGGGAGGCCATATTCTTTGTTTCACTTTTTTTTCCTAACAAAAAAGAATAACAGGTTAGAAGTACATGGAGTTGTTCGTTACCTCAATCGGCTGGTTAGCTGACGAACGAGGGGGATTGGCCACGTTTCTTTCGCTGTCTGCACTCTTTAGGCCCGGATGATTCCCTCGCTTGGCAGTGAAATAAAAGTCAAGCCCCAGAGTGACTTGTCTTGTCCCATACTCCAGTACTAGTCTTAGATCTGATACCAGCTCCGCGCTCAGTCTCGTCATTGGTTGAGCTTGGGCACCTCGTGGGTTGACGACTCATTCCGTCCATTAGGATCTCAAGTTCGAGTCCCAGTTCGTATCAGTCCCGGGAGTACAAAATAACAGGAACTTAAGTCATACCACAAACATACAGGCGGGGCATATTTTGGCAGTGTACATAAGCATCATTACATATAGTAGGAGAGAAGATGGTACGCGTAGGGTGTAGAAGGTGTCGGGTGCTAACCTGGTAATGGGATTGCGGACGCGCTTGGTACGCGATGGTTGTAGCCCCACTCAGACGGCTTACGCTCATGACGTACTAGGACCGCTGCTATGGCGCAACGTAGTTCTTGTGTATAAATCATGCATAGCTCCAATTTCATGTAAGGCTCTATCCTTTGGCGCTTTCGAGGGCCTACTGACTAGTTTTTCAAGTAGACGTGCGTGATGAAGGGATGAAACTTTACCAAATGGGAAATAGAGCTAAGACCGCATTTGGATCTAGAAGGAACTAAGACTTTGGCTAAAAATTTTCCCACAGACGACGCCAAACCCTTTTGTAAACGAATTAATGAGAAAATAGAGGGTAAATTCTAGCCAAAGATAATTGACTCTAGATCGACGAATGCCAAGTAAGAAAAAGCTGGATAAGGTTGAGTTTCAGACCCAATTAAGAATAAGAAAAATATCTAATGTATATGATGAACTAACTGGAATCATTACTCTATGATGAATAAAGAGGAAAATAAGGATTCACCAATCATGGCCACAAGGTATGTCTTTATTTAATCCATAATGATGATTACACGGGTGAATAGCAAGGTTTTAAACCTTCCCTTCATTGCAAGATAGACACTCCAATTCCTTTCTTGTGTGAGTGAAGAAGTGTGTGGTGTTTTAGTAGTCCCCCCCCCCCCCC